>RWJN01000179.1:0-59452 GCA_004332605.1 Steccherinum ochraceum | reverse complement strand
CCACCAGGCCAGGTTGGTTCACCGGACCTGTGTTGACTGTACTTGAGTAGCCGCAAAGCAGCGCGCGTATTAGAACGTAGATGTTTTCTAGACGCGGCCCCAACATCCGATCAATATTCAACGTTCGTGGTAAGAGCCTAAGAGGACACGGACCACCGTGAACACAGCGCCCTCCCGACGCCACCTGCAGGTTGAGATAAAAAACGTCGGCAGTACGTTGAGGCCGACTAATAAATTTAACGCACAGGTGCTCCACCGGCATGCGGAACGCTGCAGCAGAAAATCCGGACGTCGCGCAAACTTCTCCGTTACGTCTGGAGGCCCCGAACATGGTCCATGACTCAGAGATCGAAATTGATGAAGTTGGAACTAGGGTGTATGGGCAGTTCAGAAATGTGGCCGGATAAACTGCTCCGCTCCAATCAAAAGCGCGGATTTAGAGTTTTCTGGCCAAATTTCCAGGTTGCCCATACACCCTACTGCAACGAAAATTTTCTTCCAAATGACTGTAGAACGACAGGCGGCCTCAAGGGAATCATCTCGCGTATTATCACACGAGGACGCCTTCCGTAGTAATCATGGCCGCCCACATCCCTCGACCAAATATTTTCCCCCGGGTCCTTGGGACGCTCGGCACACGGCTGGATGATCCAGCTTGCCTACGGTGCCGCGCTGTCCCCAGTCATCCGCTTATCGTTCTGCAATCACTGACTGCTGCGATTTCATTATCCAGGCTGTACAATTGCCACCTCGTCGGCCCCGGTCACTCGTGGTTCGTGGTGACAGCGTACTGAAGCTTCCGAGTCAAAGTATGGTCTTTTGTAGGGGAAGTCTGGTCTAGACCATGCCGCTAGCAGCCTCGGTGAAAGTAGACGCGGTGAACTTGAAGCATTCTGTACTATGAGACTACACTCACCGTGTGACATTGTAGCCAATGACCGTAGGAGCAGCCACCGACAGAAAGTCAAAGGTTTGCGCCACTGCACAGAGCGCAGGACGCTGCCAATATTTTGACTCCAGAGACCACACGGCGATAGCGACTTTCTGGACTCTGGATCACAGTGTGAACGAATCATGTACGTGCACCACACGCTCTGCTCCGCCTCAGCCTGCACCTCGCTACCGAAGAGTCAGTACGAAGCGGAGAGATATCATTTGGAAAAACGCACCGAGGCATCGAAGCATATGCGAGGTAGAAGTAGTCAGCCACCTCAGGCATGCAAAGCTGCATCGTGCATGAGCGGACCCGGATAGCCATAAACGAGTCAAACCGCAGTACCTACTACGGGACCGCAGGAGTCACTTCTGACGGCCCGATAGAGCCCGATAGTAGGTTCGCTGGCAATCAGTGATCTTCTCTGATCCTCTCACCAGGCTCTCATTTATGATACAAAACGATAAGTACTTATCGGTCAGCGTAAACCACAGGAATCCAACAGGAACGACCTCGAAACGAGCTTGCAATTTCTGAACCGGTAGATTTGAGCGAGATCATTGCAAGATCCAACGTAACTGTGGGTCCATTCTTACTCTGTTTGCAGATGCAGAGACTCGGAGAGCAAAGCCTCTTCTCGCCCGCAATAAACAATCGTTTTGTGGGATTGAGCATTGCAGGCATACGGAAGTGGAAGTCTTCACTGAACTGTAGTCAGCGCGAGCTTGTGTCTTCACTGGGGTTGTGAGAGCATAGTACGCACTTCCTTCGATGGCAAGCAAGCAGGCCATTCTACCACCGATGGATTGAGTGCCAGATTGCCGCATCGTCTTTACGAAGAACGGTGTCCTCATGAGGCCCGACCCGGATCACGGCACTAGGTCTCATGTACGGAAACTACAGTTGAGATTATCAAACGTCGTCAGCGCTCTCAGGTAGAATAGCAAATGGGGCGTCGGCGAACCTTCACATTGGAGCAGATCAAGAAGATACTAGCAAAGTAAGGACCAGAAGGTTGATAGTGTAATCATAACCAGAAGGTGAGTATCGCGAGGATCTCACTTCGATTGCGCAAAGTCCAGGAATCGGATTCAATGACGAGAAACCGGGGATTAGTGAGCTAGCCATGAGGGCAGGACATAGGCTGTGCTCCACGAGGACGTAACCATCCCGACTGGCGAGTACACTCCTTGGCATGAAAAGACTCAGTCGTGCTCTATGAGATCTGTAAGATGATGCACTTATGCGCGCGTAGAACAGATGACAGAAGCTGCAGGAAAGGGTCCACAGTGGTCCACAATCGACAGAGAGGGACACGTCGAAGCCGACTCAACGCCGTGTCTCCCGATCAGCCGGCGTCTACTACATAAAGCGCCTGCAGCCGATTCGCGGAGCGAGAATCAGTTCAACTCAACGATGGGCGCCGTCAATGATGGGGTGATTCCTCCGAGAACCCACCCTGGATGCGCGTGCACGCAATCAAACTCCCAAAGGCCATGGCTTACAACGTGGGACTCTGTCGTATCCGTGTCTCAACAGAATAATTCTCGGCATCCCTTCGATTCGTGGTGGCAGCGACCTTCTGTCATAGCGAATTGGCAGTGGAAGAGATCGTATGGCCTGCGTTATCCAGCCAAGTTGCAATATATAGCCTTGATTGACTCAACAGAGGAACCTAAGCGGCGCAAATGCCCCAGATCGCGAGGGGTATTCCCCGATTAGACGGGGAAAGCTGTGAGAAACCGCGATTTGTAATCGGGATAAAATTAATGTACGGTACGAAAAATGCGGCCAAGAAAATAAGGAATGCTATTGCGTACAGAGCGATTTGTCTGTGGGCCGGGTGCCATATATACACGCCTCGACGATGCAGGGATCCCCTCGTACCAACTCGCGCCGCTCTCTCTCATTTCTTTCTTCTCATGGCGGAGACGCCTGGTGACGACCGTACCCTCTACGACGTCCGCACTGCTGACGGCGATGTCGAAGCCCATCATGTAGACGTCCGCCAGGCTGAGGACACCTTCAACGAGCTCTCCAAAACCCTATCTCGCCGGTCCGCTACCGACCGCAAGCACGACTCGACTATCTCCGATGACAGCGACCCCGAGAAAGGAGAGGAGGCTTTCGATCTTCGCGAGTACCTACAATCTTCCAACGATGCCCATCAAGGCGCTGGTATCAAGCACAAGCATGTCGGTGTTACTTGGGAAAAGCTTCAGGTTGAGGGAATGGGTGGCGCGGGGTCCAAGGTGTGTACAATACCTCGTTGAGTACCTTGAAATGTCACTGAATATCACGTTATGTCATTCATAGATATACGTGGAAACTTTCGGTCGTACGTGTGTGTCTCGCATCTCCAGAATTTTCAGCTCACACCCTATGCAGAGGCTGCCGTCTCGTTCTGGATTTTCCCCTTCATTTTCCTATGGAACACCATCAAGTCGGTCCTTCCCAGCAAGGAAGCCAGCTTCCCGACTCGCACCATTCTTCATCCTCAATCTGGTCTCGTCAAACCTGGCGAGATGATTCTGGTCCTAGGCTGCCCAGGTGCTGGCTGCACGACCTTCTTGAAGAGCATTGCCAATGAGCGTAGTGACTATGCTGCCGTATTGGGCGATGTTCGTTATGCCGGTATTGATGCTCAGGAAATGGCCAAGATGTACAAAGGCGAGGTGCTTTATAATCAGGAAGGTGCGTGACTGATTTCGAAATGAGATGAGGAACCGTTTCTGACTCCGTCCCAGATGATATCCACATTGCCACTTTGAGCGTTGGCCAAACGCTGGACTTCGCGCTCTCCACCAAGACTCCTGGTCCGAAGGGACGTCTTCCTGGTATCAGCAAACAGGAATTCAATGATCAGGTCAAGAACATGCTGCTGAAGATGCTAAACATCTCCCACACCGCGAAGACGTACGTTGGAGACGAGTTCGTCCGCGGAGTATCCGGTGGAGAGAGGAAGCGTGTCAGCATCGCCGAGATGATGGCTTCCAGGGCTCGTGTTCTCTGTTTCGACAACTCGACTCGTGGTCTTGACGCAAGTACTGCTCTGGATTTCATCAAAGCCATGAGAGCCATGACGGACATCTTGGGTCAGACCACTTTTGCGACCCTGTAAGCCAGTTCGCTGCTACTATAATGGGCGGTGCTCATTCATCTGTTTCTAGTTACCAAGCGGGTGAAGGTATCTATGACCTATTCGACAAGGTCATGGTGCTCGACGAAGGTCGTCAGGTTTACTTCGGTCCCCCGTCCGAAGCGCGCAAATACTTTGAGAACCTCGGTTTCAAGCCCCTCCCTCGCCAGAGCACAGCGGACTATCTCACAGGTTGCACTGATCCTAATGAACGCCAGTTCGCACCTGGTCGCTCCGCACACGATGTCCCCTGCTCTCCTGCTGCTCTCGAAGCTGCCTTCATTTCCTCGCCGTATGCCCGCTCCATGGAGGACGACCTCGACAAGTACAAGTTGCTCATGGAGACCGAGAAAAGGGACCAAGAGTCTTTCCGCGAGGCTGTTTTGCTTGACAAGCGCAAAGGCGTCTCCAAGAAAAGCCCTTATACCGTCGGTTTCCTTGGCCAAGTCAAAGCCCTTACACTGCGTCAATTCCAGATGCGCCTGCAAGATCGCTTCCAGCTCGTGACGAGTTTCTCGCTGTCTATCGTACGCCCTCTACTACACTGCCGTATCTAACCCACTCATCACTCCGATACAGATTCTTGCCATTGTTATCGGTGCTGCGTTCTTCAACCAGCCACTGAACGCCGCCGGTGCTTTCACTCGTGGATCCGTCCTCTTCGTTGCTATGCTCTCATGTACTCTAGATACCTTCGGAGAGGTACGTCGGTTTCTTCGTTTCGGGCTCTTGCCGGTTCTTATGACTCTGTAGCTCCCAGCTCAAATGCTTGGTCGTCCCATTCTCAAGAAGCAGACTGCATACAGTTTCTATCGCCCAGCCGCCATCGCCATTGCGAATACCGTCGCTGACGTTCCCTTCTCCGCTGCTCGGGTACTAATTTACGACATCATCATCTACTTCATGTCTCATCTGAATCGGTCTGCGGGTGGTTTCTTCACGTACCATCTCTTCGTGAGTGCAATTTTTTCGGCCGTCACTCTATCGTCGACTCACCTGCGATTTTTCTCAGACGTACCTCACCTTCTTGACGATGCAAGGTTTCTTCAGGTCTTTCGGTCTCATGTGCAGTAACTTCGATGTTGCTTTCCGTCTCGCTACCTTCTTCGTGCCCAACATGATCGTCTACACTGGATACATGATTCCTGTATCGCAGATGAAACGCTGGTTGTTCTGGATCGTACGTTTTTCATCACAGACTGAAACAGTGGCATGAGACTGACTCTTTGTACAGTACTACATCAACCCCATTTCGTACGGTTTTACCGGTGCTTTCGAGAACGAGTTCAGGCGCATTGATGTACGTCGTCGTTTGGTATGTCTATCTAGCGCTTCTAACATACGACTTCTGGTAGCTGGACTGTAACGGTGCCTACGTTGTCCCTCGCAACCCACCTGGCTCCACCACATATCCGTACGTATATGCTACGGTCTCTTATTACTGCGTTCTGATTTTCCGCCCTCACAGAGCCAACATCGGGCCGAATCAAGTCTGCACGTTGCCTGGCTCCCAGTTCGGAAACGAAATCGTGACCGGAAAAGAGTACGTGAGCGTCGGATATGATTTGAACACCGCGGATATATGGCGCCGCAACTTCTTGGTCTTGGTCGGCTTCTTCTTGCTGTTCCAAGTCACTCAGGTTCTGCTTATTGAGTTTTACCCTGTGGGTCTTCGCTGTTCCCGTTGCATTCTATCTGTTACTCATTCGTTCTTCTTAGCAATACGGCGGAAGCGGGTCGGTCGTCGTCTATGCCAAAGAGAACAACGATACCAAGAAGCGCAACGCCGCTCTCCAGGAACACAAGGCGCTCAGGAACAAGAGTGAGAAGGGCGAATCGTCTAGTACCGGCACGGAGAAGGAGGAGAAGTACTCAAGTGAGAAGGAAACCATTCACCGGAAGACTTTCACCTGGGAGGCCATCAACTACACTGTCCCTGTCCCCGGGGGTCAGCGGCGTCTGCTCCACGATGTTTACGGCTATGTCAAACCAGGAACCTTGGTACGGATAGCGGTTGAATTCTTCCCCAATATTGTCTCTGACATACCTCTTGTAGACCGCTCTCATGGGTGCCTCCGGCGCTGGAAAGACGACCTGCCTGGACGTACTTGCTCAAAGGAAAAACATCGGTGTCATCGCAGGCTCTATGCTCGTCGATGGCCGCCCCTTGGCCAGCGACTTTGCCCGTGGAACTGCTTACGCCGAGCAAATGGATGTCCACGAAGGTTCGGCTACGATTCGCGAGGCTATGCGTTTCTCTGCGCACTTGCGTCAACCCGCCAGCGTCCCTGAGGCGGAGAAGGATGCCTACGTCGAGGAAATGATCGAGCTTCTGGAGCTGCAGGATTTGGCCGATGCCCTTGTCATCACTCTCGGCGTCGAGGCGCGTAAGCGGCTAACCATTGGTGTCGAGCTTGCTAGCAAGCCGGAGCTATTGCTGTTCTTGGACGAGTGAGTGACTTCTCTTGCTCCCCTCACTATGTTTTACTTATATTCTGCTTTCGCTAGGCCTACTTCTGGCTTGGACGGTCAGAGCGCGTGGAACTTGGTTCGCTTCCTCCGTAAACTCGCCAGCAAGGGTCAAGCCATTCTGTGCACCATTCATCAGCCTTCATCGCTTCTGTTCGAGAGTTTTGACCGTTTACTTCTTCTCGAACGTGGTGGCGAGACCGTCTACTTCGGCGATATTGGTCATGACTCCCGCGTTCTCACCGATTACTTCGCCCGTTACGGTGCCCACTGCCCCTCCAATGTTAACCCCGCTGAGGTGAGCCAAAGAAGTCTTTCTTCTTGGAATGCCACATGATGCTGATGATGCTCTCACTTGTAGTACATGCTCGACGCGATTGGAGCTGGTCTCGCTCCGCGCGTTGGCGACAGGGATTGGAAAGACATCTGGCTCGATTCCCCTGAGTACCGCGACATGCGTGACGAGATTGAACGTATCAAGCGCGACGCACTCGCTCGTCCCGAAGAAGTCAAGGCCAAGGAAACCACATGTCCGTCCGCTATTTGCCTGTTCCACCGCAACGTACTCATTTCTCTTCACAGACGCCTCACCCTTCTACTACCAGCTCAAGGAAGTCGTCTTGCGCAACAACCGTGCTCTCTGGCGCTCTCCTGCTTACGTCTTCAGTCGCCTCTTTGTCCATGCGTTCATCTCGCTGTTCGTCTCCCTCACCTTCCTGCAACTTGGCCAGGGTCTTCGTGACCTGCAGTACCGAGTATTCGGCATGTAAGCACGATTTTCTGCATCCTCATAATATCCTGTCTGACGTCTTACGCAGTTTCTGGGTGTCTGTCCTGCCCATGATCGTCATGGCGCAAATTGAGCCTATGTGGATCTTCAACCGTAGGGTGTTCATTCGCGAGTCGTCCAGTCGCATCTACTCTCCGTATGTTTTCGCCATCGGACAGCTGATCGGCGAGACCCCGTACTCTGTGCTCTGTGCGATCGTGTACTGGGTTCTCATGGTATGGCCAATGGGCTTCGGCAAGGGTGCTGCGGGCACCAATGGCAACGGCTTGCAGCTCCTCGTCATCATTTTCGTCGAGCTCTTCGGTGGTAAGTCTATATCTGTCTGGTTCTAGAATCACATGGTTGACAGCTCTACATTTGTTCAGTTACATTGGGTCAGTTCATCGGCGCCATCTCGCCCAACATTCAGACCGCTGCCCTCTTCAACCCTTTCTTGGGTTTGATCCTGACTACATTCTGTGGTGTCACGATTCCCTTCCCCACTATGGCGAGGTTCTGGCGGTCGTGGCTGTACCAGCTCGTGCCGTACACTCGTGTGCTCAGTGCGATGTTGTCCACCGAGTTGCAGTGAGTCGTATCCCTTGTCTCGTCTGTACTCTTCCCGCTCACCGGTCGACTACAGTGGCCTTGAAATCATCTGCAAGCCCGAGGAATTCAATCGGTTTGAGCCGCCTTCCGGACAGACTTGCCAGCAATGGGCGGGCGAGTTTGTGAACTTCTTTGGTGGATATCTCGAGGATAAGAATGCCACATCCGCATGTGCATACTGCCAGTACAAGGTGAGATTTTTCTGTCGGTGGTCTTTCATTTTCACCGCTCACCTTGTTCCCGAACAGATTGGCGACGAGTTCTTCGTTCCTTTGAATATCGACTACTCGAACCGTTGGCGCGACACTTGGATTGTTTTCTGCTACTTCATCTTCAACATCATTGCTACTATCAGTAAGTCGTTATGATATATACTGCTTCAGTCAAGATTCTGACCCTTGTACAGTTGCTTCGCGCTTGCTCCGATACGCCAAGCGATAGATTCCCCGCTCGCGTCTTGATCTACACCCTCAATGTACTTCTAATATCATTCAGGCTCTCTTGCACGATCATTTTCATGACAGGATTCGGTCTTTCATGTCGCTGACGCAAGCTTTCTTATTACACGTTTGCTTTGCTTTCGCATTTTCGCGATGCCACCCATTGCCATAGATTCCCCTCGTTTCACTACATGTCCTTATAATGCAAACCCTCCATAGATTTTGGGCAATACACATATATCCTGCTTCGTTTTGTATCAGCCAAGCTAGTGTGATGACTCTGATACAGTCTCTTCGGTGGTGGCTGCTTCGTCGCGTTTCCCTCGTGTCCTCGTTGTGAGGCACTTGCGGACATTCGAACATCTGCTCTCTGTTCTCAGCGGAGAGAGAGGTGATCACGGGAGAGTTGAAGCGTCAAGGTGCTTCAAAATAACGTCAGACAATCAGGAACGACAAGTGCACAGACAGCAAAAATTCGCGAAATGCGTGTTCCAATAGTCCTGGAACAGTCGATCACCAGCAGCGACTAGCCCAGCCAGGCCCAATTTCAATCGTCAACGGTCGCGATCATCTAGGAAGAACCTTGAAACAGCAGTAGTGACGATTACTCTTGGTCATAGGAAGACGAACAACGAACAGTTTTAGCGACACCGCCTGTCGACGACCAGGATGCTCTGCCAACGTGTTCCAAGATTCAGAGTCTTGGAACAATCAACAGCGACGGATGGCGAGAAGGGGCCGGCACTCGGGAAGCAAGGCAAGAGTCCTGGAACAGTGCTGCCGCGAGCCGTGTTGAATTCGTGGAGTGCGATATCTACCTACCACTGAGGTTTGCGTGTTTCAGGATCTTGGAACAGTCACTGCTGTCTGAGGAGCATCGATATCGACGTCAACCGAAGCCCAGCCTTCGACTCATCCGCTGCTCACAGACCGCTCTAAAGAACCCTGGAACGCATACTCGATGAGCAAAGAGCTACATTTTGTAGGATACACGCATGCCAGAGGGTGCAATACTGAGGCTGTTCTTTTGAGGGTTGCCCGTATGCGTGTTCCAATGGAACAGGTATCACGATCTGACAGGTTGGAACAAACAATTCGCTGTCAAGGAGGAGCAACTGCTGGGAAAACTCAAGTATGACATCACCACCTTGTAGATTGTTCCAGCACTCCTGGGACAGTCTTCTGAGAGCGACCAGCGGGTAACGTGTTCCGGTCAATAATTGGATCGGTGTGCACTGTTCCAAGAGTGTTGGAACAGCCATCCAGCGAGAAAAAGTTACGAAGTTGAAATATGACCTGTCTTCGCGAGTTCCAAGATTGTGGAACAGTCGATGTTGCCTTCCAGTGCGACAGATCGTGCCGCACGTTCTTGCGGAATGAGGATCTGGAGTGTCTACGACCACCCGCCGGCCGAAGCTAAGCTTTCCGACGCCCAAAGACTGTTCCAGTGATCATGGAACACGTATTCCGCCGCAAGCAAGGAGGTTCATTCTCTGAGATACGCGAATACTGGAGCCACGAGCTTGGAGACGGTCCGTATGCATGTTCTAAGAGTTTTGGAACAGTATTCGCAACGTCGGGAACAGGCCTTGCTGCTGGTGTGTTCCAAGATTCTTGGAACAGCCAGAACCCAGAAAGGTGCTAGCGGGGGACGCGGATCACGTTACCGTCCCTCCAGGTCGGTTTTATGGGGGCACTTGGCTGTCCCTCGGGGAGCATCGAGGCATAAGTCCCACCCCAGGCTGAGCGAGATGCATCCCATGGGCGCCGTCGCAAGACTCTGGGTCAGACAAGGTACGAGCCACATACGACCCAAGCGAACAACAGGCCCGTGGTGAGGTTTGTCCACATTCATGCAACTTCTGGATCGCAAATGAAAAGGTGTCTGACTATTTGATACAATCTTGAAGAGGAAATCCGACATGATCATGCGTTACAAAGGGCAGCAGCCTTGCAAGTCTATTGCTTCGGCGCGCTCTGGAACTGCAGTTCACAAACGTTAGAGATCAATGCTGATGGTTGGTGAGAGGAGTACATACAATATCACGAAGCTGAGCCTGAGCATCGTTAAACTGCTTCTCCAAATATTTCGACTATCAAATGGGACCAGAATCAGATTCCGTCCTGCACGCACGGGCTCACCACGTACCTTCTTTGTGAGGGTGTTGATATCATCTGTGAGCTCCTTCTCGTTATCTCTCAACTCCTTCTGCATGGTAGGCCGAGGGACCATCATGAACCTGGAGACCGCGTTCACATAGAACCCCACTGGTGACGGCTGTGAAACGAAACACTCACATTTTACCGACGCCTTTGTAGAGATTTACATCGTCATCTAGAGCGTTGATCTCTTCTATTGTGAGCTGCAATATACGCCTGTCGCGTTCCTTTACAGCTTGCTGTTGACGAGATGCAGTCAAGGATCGCTGAGAATTGACCGCTGTCTGCTGAATTTGCACGAGGATCTGTAGCAAGCGGACGTGTATTTAGTTCAGCATCGGTCAAATGAGAGCGCGTTGCGCACCTTCCTCAGCGTATCGTCGGACAAGCTTGCCATGATGCGTGTGTCCCGAACTTGGTCCCGAATCAAGATGATCGCTGCTTGGAGGTGGGATGCAAGTCTATGCAAGTGGGATGGACTAGTACAGTATTCCAAAAGCGCTCATGCAAACGCGCAAGTGGCAAATGATTTCGAGTCGACGTTGAGTCGACGCGCCTCTCTGGAACAGACCACCACTCGGTCTAAGCACCTATCCCCCTCCTCGTCCGTCTCCCACCTTTCATTGTTCAAAATCACAACATTCACGGCTGTCTCTCTATTGTAACCGCTATTCGTGTGTCTCTCCCCTCCCACCATGGCATCCTTTGAAGATTACGACGAGTTCGGAAACTATATTGGTGCAGGCCTCGACTCGGATGAGGAAGAGGATATCCCCCAGCAAACCTTCACCCATGACGTCCCAGCACCCTTGGAGGGCTTTGAGGACGAGCCCATGGTAACGCAGGAGGACAATGCTCTTATGCAAATTGACGGTATGTCGCGCTTTCTCCTTGCCTTATGGACGTTTCTTTGACGCGTCTATGAATTCTTAGAACCCACCCATAACGCTGTGATTTTGCACGAGGATAAGCAATATTACCCCAGCGCATCCGATGTATACGGTCAAGATGTGGAGACGTTGGTTCAGGAGGAGGATGCCCAACCATTGACAGAGCCCATTATTGCCCCTGTCAAGGTGCGCAAATGGACTGTAGAGGAAAAGGACTTGCCGGAAACACGGTTTGACAAAGGGTACGTGATATACGCACTGTTTATTGTGTTCTGGCTGCTCATGAATAATGCAGGTTTCTGCTGAACATGACCGCGTTCCCGGAATTTGTGCGTAACGTCGCAGTGGTTGGACACTTGCACCATGGAAAGACGGCGTTGATGGACATGTTGGTTTACGAGACGCATAAAATAGTTTGGGACTCGGATCAACCGGTGAGTCGTCTACAGATATCATTGGAAACCCAGGATTCATGTTACGCATCGCACAGACACGGTATACCGACACGCACGTCCTGTCGCGTGAGCGGGGCATTTCCATCAAATCCTCTCCGATGTCCCTCGTTCTCCAAAATAGTGGTGGAAAATCACACCTTGTTCACCTTATTGACACTCCCGGACATGTCAACTTCTTGGACGAAGCTGCCGCGGCAATGCGGCTCGTCGACGGGATTGTGCTGGTTGTAGACGTGGTCGAAGGGGTCATGGTTGGCACAGAGGCTATTATCCGGCATGCTCTGCAGGAGAGACTAAAGATCACGTTAGTCGTGAACAAGGTCGACCGCCTTATTCTGGAGCTACGAATCAAACCTGCAGACGCGTTCTACAAGATCAAACACACAATCGAGGAAGTGAACACGTTCATCAGGTCTGTCGCATTCCTGTAAAGACAGACAGTCCTCTCCAAACTCATGCACCTCCGTAGCGGAATCAACCCCGATCCCGACCTCCGTCTGAGCCCTGAGAACGGCAACGTCGCTTTCGCGAGCACGGATATGAACTGGTGCTTCACTCTTCGTTCCTTTGCGCAGATGTATGCCGACACTTATGGCTCTGTGGACGTAAACGCCTTTGCCGACCGTCTCTGGGGGGACATCTGGTTCGACAAAGAGTCGCGAAAGTTCACAAGGAAGCAAGCCGACCCAGAATCCGACAGAAGCTTCGTGCACTTCATCCTGGAGCCTCTGTATAAGCTCTACAGCCAAGTTCTCAGCGAGGAGACCGAGTCATTGAAGAGCACGCTCAGTGGTCTGGGTATCCGACTGAAGCCCATCATGTACAAGATGGACGTCCGGCCACTCTTGAAGGCGATTCTTGACCAATTCTTCGGACCGGCGACTGGCTTGATCGACATGATTACTGAGCATATTCCAAACCCGACCGAGGCTGCTGTTGACAAGGTAACCTCTCGTTCCCTTTCCGTATACCGAGAGACTTACTCTCGTGGCGTTCTCAGGTTGAGCAAACGTACACTGGTCCCTTGGCTTCAGAGCTTGCCACTGCTCTGAAAACTTGTGACCCAGACGGTCCCGTTATGGTGCAGATTACGAAACTCTATCACACCACAGATGCTCAATCTTTCAGAGCTTTCGGCCGTGTGATGAGCGGGACAGTGCGGAAGGGTATGGATATCAAGGTCCTTGGAGAGGGTTATTCTCCGGAAGACGAGGAAGATATGGCCAGAGCTGTCGTTGAGGACATCTGGATCGCCGAGTCTAGGTTTGTCGCCCATGCTCTATGTCGCTCTTATCCGTGCTGAACGCGCCAATAGATACAACATTCCCGCGGAAGAAGTTCCTGCAGGAAACTTGGTTTTGCTCGGTGGCGTAGATGCGTCGATATCGAAGACCGCGACGCTCGCGTCAGTGGACATTGAGGACGACCTGCACATCTTCCGACCGATAAAGCACATCACTCAATCTGTGCTCAAGATTGCCATTGAGCCTATCGCACCCTCCGAACTGCCGAAGATGCTTTCGGGTCTCCGAAGCATCAACAAGTCGTATCCGCTGGTGGCTACGAAGGTCGAGGAGAGTGGCGAGCACGTCGTGATCGGCACCGGGGAGCTGTATTTGGACTGCGTCATGCACGACCTCAGGCGATTGTTCTCGGAGATCGAGATCAAGGTGTCCGACCCTGTCACGAAGTTCTGTGAGACGGTACTTGAGACCAGTGCGCTGAAGTGTTACGCTGACACTCCAAACAAGAAGTACGTATTTCTTTCCTGTCTGTGCAGCTTGACTTCTCAACGAGTCTACACAGGAACAAGCTGACTATGATCGCTGAACCGCTGGAGAGAGGTATTGCGGAAGACATTGAGAGCGGACGAGTTCATATGCGCTTATCTGCGAAGGAGCGCGGCAAGTTCTTTGAGGAGAAGTACCAGTGGGATTTGCTCGCTTCTCGATCAATATGGGCGTTTGGTCCGGACGACAATGGACCAAATATCTTGCTGGACGATACGTTGCCATCTCAAGTAAGATTTCCGGAACTCGTTCAACTGACAGTGTACTGAAGCAGTGCTCTCAGATCGACAAGAAGCTGCTTGGAACGGTTAAGCCACATATCATGCAAGGATTCCAGTGGGGTGCTCGAGAAGGGCCTCTATGTGACGAACGTAAGTCATTTACTTGAATCCATGCTTGCTGCCTTCTCATGGACCGTCGATTAGCCATGCGAAATGTGAAGTTCCGGATACTGGATGCGAGTTTGGCCCAGGAGCCAATCTTCCGCGGTGGAGGTCAGATTGTCCCCACGGCACGTCGAGTGTGCTACTCGTCATTCCTGATGGTGAGGTTCCTATATCCGAGAAATCACCCAGGCTAATTAGTCTTTCAGGCCACCCCACGGTTGATGGAACCTGTCTACTACGTCGAAGTGCAAGCACCAGCGGATTGCATATCTGCAGTCTACACTGTACTCGCGCGGCGTCGTGGCCACGTTACGCAGGACATCCCGAAAGCGGGTTCGCCCCTGTACACCGTGAAAGCTCTCATTCCCGTGATTGATGCCAACGGCTTCGAAACCGACCTGAGAACCGCAACACAAGGTCAAGCCTTCTGTTTGCAGATGTTTGATCATTGGTCGATAGTACCAGGTGGGATACTGCTTCTTTCTGAGAACCTCGTGTGGTCAACTGACGGTATCCGTTTTCCACAGGTGACCCGACGGACACGAGCATCAAGCTGAGACCACTAGAGCCTGCGTCCGGCCAAGCGCTTGCGAGGGATCTTGTGCTGAAGACACGGCGGCGAAAGGGGCTCGGAGACCAGATAGCCGTGTCAAAATATCTTGATGATGACTTTGTGGTACGTGGATGTGTCTGTCTATGCATTACGGGGACGCTGCTGACTTGGGTGCTGTTCAGCTTGCGCTGTCTGCATCCGGACATGCTGACCTGTTGGGATAGAGTCGGACAGTGTAAATTTGTAGCGTACATGTTTGATGATGCTGTATATAATGTGGTACATAATGTTTTTCCGAGGTCGAGGACGAGTGCGTGCGTGTCTGAGCGTGGGAAGGAAGGAACGCCGTCGAATGCTACGTGGCAGCAGCAGCCGAGGCGGATTTAGCCTCGCCAACGTGGTCCTCCTCCTCTCATCGGTTTCTCTCTCTCATTCCCTCATTTCCATCTCATCCTCGTTTTCCTCGTCACGGTCCTTCGTACACAATGCGAAGAGTAGCGCTTTCCGCTCTGTTGGTCGTCGCCGCCACTGGTGTCGCCGCAGAGGACTCTAAACCCGTCTTCAAGGCATGTGCACTCTGACCGCATACACGCTCTCAAACTGACAGCACATCACTCTTCGCCGTATTCAGGCCACGTCGATCAAGGCTCCTTTCCTCGAGCAGTTCACTGACGACTGGACTGACCGGTGGACACCCTCCGAAGCCACTAAGAAGACCCCCGTTGGCGGCGAAACTTTCAGCTACGTCGGCAAGTGGGAGGTCGAAGACCCCGAAACTTCAGTCATTGAAGGCGACAAGGGTCTCGTGGCCAAGACCAAGGCTGCTCACCACGCCATCTCGGCTCCCTTCAACAAGGCTATCGACTTCAGCGAGAAGCCCCTCGTCGTTCAGTATGAGGTCAAGTACCAGAAGGGTGGCAACTGCGGTGGTGGTTACATCAAGCTTCTTGAAGACGGTTTCCAGACTGAGGGCAAGGAATTCTCCGACAAGACCCCATGGACTATCATGTTCGGTCCTGACTTGACTTGCCCTGGTACCAAGGTATGTGGCTCGTTTGCGTACTTCAGCCGTCGTCTTACTCATAATCCTCCTCAGGTTCACTTCATCGTCCGTCACAAGAACCCAGTCAATGGCGAGTTTGAGGAGAAGCACCTCTCTCTACCCCCCAAGCCTTCAATCGAGAAGCTTACCAACCTCTACACTCTCGTTCTCCAGTGAGTTCCCATGTCGTCTTGCAGTTTGGCGCCGGCCATATGAATGACACGTGTAACGCTTTTAGCCCCAACAACACCTACGATGTTTCTTTCAACGGCGAAAGCCACAACACTGGTAGCCTCCTCGAGGACTTCACACCGGCGTTCAACCCTGCTGCAGAGATTGACGATCCGGAAGACAAGAAGCCCGAGGACTGGGTCGACACTAAGAAGATTCCTGACCCCGATGCCACGAAGGTGTGTACGGTTTACATGGCTCGTTTGCGTGCAGCATACTCACTTGTGCCGAAAGCCCGAGGACTGGGACGAGGATGCTCCTTACGAGATCCTCGACACCGACGCCGTCAAGCCCGAAGGCTGGTTGGACAACGAGTCTGAGACAATCCCTGATCCTGGTGAGCCTTTTCTGCTATGATGACAATGTGGTGGACCATAGTCTAACTTCACGTGTTGCAGACGCTGAGAAGCCCGAGGAGTGGGATGATGAAGAGGATGGTGACTGGATTGCCCCTACCGTGCGCAACCCGAAGTGCGATGAGGCACCTGGATGCGGTGAATGGAAGGCGTGAGTACCTCTGTGTACGCATGCTTTTCTCATAACTGACTAGCGGGATAGTCCTTACAAGGCCAACCCCGACTACAAGGGCAAGTGGTTCGCCCCCTTGGTTGACAACCCCGCGTACATCGGCGAATGGGCTCCTCGCAAGATCGCCAACCCCATCTACTTCGAGGACTTGACTCCTGTCAAGAGCCTTGTTCCCATTGGCGGTGTCGGTATTGAGCTCTGGACCATGACCGAGGACATCCTCTTTGACAACATCTACATCGGTCACTCTGTCGACGACGCCAAAGCCCTCGCTGCTGAGACCTTCGACATCAAGAAGCCTCTTGAGTCTGCTCAGGCTAAGGCCAAGGCTCCCGTCGACGATGATGAGGATGAGGAAGTTCCTTCGTTCGGCGAGGACCCCGTCGCTTTCATCCGCGCTAAGGTCTTCAACTTCATCGACGCTGCCAAGGAGGATCCTCTCGAAGCTCTTAAATCTCAACCTGAGACTGGTGCTGGCCTCGCCATCGCTTTGATCACTTTCTTCGGCATGTTCGGTACTCTCCTCGGTTTGATCGGTGGTCAACAGAAGCCCATCACTAAGGTATGTTTCTTGTCACCGGTCTTCGTGGCGGCCCAGATACTGACGTGTCTATGCTGCAGTCCACCAAGAAGACCGATGTTCCCACTCCTGACGACAAGCAAAAGAAGGAGACCGCTCCTGTTGCTGCAGCTGGCGATGAGAAGAAGGATACCCCCTTGAAGAAGCGCAAGTAGAGTGGGATGTGGCAGCAAAAGGAAACGGTGTAGCTACTCTTCTTTGACTTATTAATTAGGTACATCCACCGGTTCTCCACCTTGATATTTGCTATGTGCTTGTATGGACTTCTCTAAGTCTATATATATTGGGTTCACGAGGACATAAGCAGACTGCGTCGCCGCTCGCAGACAACAGATCTATGATAGGTCGTATCATTGCATGTATGTATGCATGTTAGGGTGCAGGTGAAGCAGGAAGGATACTGTGCGATCAGGAGAATAGTTCGTACTTGGGCTCATCCTAGGTCTACAGCATTGTGCATGCTGTTCGGAGGGCCACGATAGTTGCTCCATAGAGGCGTTGGAATAAATTATTGGCAGCGAACTCAAGAAAGGTCGACGATACTCGAGGAAATGGAAGTGGCCTCGCAAAAGCTCTCGACTCCGAACAATCGGGAGTCTTCAAGCTTGAGTAGCTATCGCGTAGGTGAGTGAGAGGCTCGTAGAATCAGTACGGTCATGTTCTTTTCGGAACTGGGAGCTTCTTCTCAAATGAAGCAACAGTATATTCGTTGTAGACTCTGTTGTGGACTCTCTAAGGAGATAGCTAATCGATACAGTGGAGGTATGTATGTATTGCAAGGGTGTGAAGAAAGCTAGAAATACAAACTCGCTGCGAAAACAACTGGAAGAGAGAGGACTGGTCAGCGGTCGATAGCGAACTCGGCGTGAGTGTACAACTCACTGTCCCTCTTGATCTTGATCTGCGCCTCTTCCATCTTCTTGAATAACTCAGTGTCGCCAATGACGCGGGCAGCATCCCTAACCTCTCGACAGGTCTCATCCAACCGCGTGATAACGCGGACGATCGTCCCTTCCGCGACGTCAGTCAGCTCGGTGATTTGCTCGAAGGGCTGGCAATGGAAAATGCAAACAGAGTCAGCAGAGCTGAATATGCAAACGACGGGGCAAGGAACACACTGACCATTCCCTTCGCCCACTCATACACCACCTCCACTAGCCCGAACTTCAATGCTTTGAACTCTTCGCCAGGAACTTTATGCCGATCCTGCACGCTGCCCACACGCTCGCTGATCGCCAGGATGGCGTCCCTGCCCTCTTGCAACTTGGGCGGTATCACGGGCTCCACGTCGGTCTTTTCCTGGAAGACGAAACACGACAGCAACGCAACGACCTCTTCGGGCTCATAGGTGGCCAGGGTATTTTCTAGAATCAATTCGGTCAGGATGAGTTCACTTGCGGAGTTGATCTGAGTGTCTTTGGTCAGCCAATGTATTCGGGCGTGGCGAACAACAGCACGCACCTCGCACGCAACGCGTCCTTTCAGGAGTACAGTGGAGTTCTCGTCGATGAATTTGAGTTCCTGCAGGACGTCTATCCGTTGCTCGTAGTCCGGAATCAGCTCCAAGTTCTGATCAGATATCGCAAGCTTCAAATTTGCGATACTTTCTTTCAGAACTTTCTCGATATGGATCGTCGCATACTGTGGGGAGCCAGGTCAGTACACGAGATGCTCTTTTAGTGATAAATTCGACTGACATGGTCGTCAAAGTCCGGACACGAGGTGCACGAGAATGCTGGTAGGCGCTCAGCGAGCTCGTTCCGTTCACCCAGGAGTTCTTGAAAATCTAAAGAGCGCATAACACCCTTCCAGCCCAGCTCAGGAATGTTCTCGAGCGGTGCCCAGGTTTGCATGAGCTCCGAAAGTAGTCGGACAACACTCCTCATCGCTGAAATCCTGCGCCCAGGAATGATGAGCTCTACCTCGACCTGACGGAAAGGTCAGAGAGAGAACTACCAAGGTGTGTGGATTGAGAGAACTTGCCTTGACCACAGAGTCGGTCACCATCGAGATACTGCTGAGAGGAACTGTTCGCAAATCATACTCTGTCAGATCACCAACAAGGTTCTCCGGTCGTGGCGGCCAGAGAGGAGGCACTGCGAGAGAGTCGGTATCTGAAGATGTAGGATCAATGAGCACAGATGATTTTTCGTTGAACGGACATATACATACTCCGTTTGGAGCTTGACTCTTTGGTCTCCAAGTCTACCAATGCGAGGACATCGTAGCGCTTGATCTTCTCGCGAACACCTGACGCAGAGGCCTGAACAGGTGCGGGTTTCAGTACGACGCCCAAATTCCAACGGAAATGCTGTTGTGCATGAGTGAGTGTTCGCAGATGAGTCAAAAAGCGCGGGACGTACTTCGTCCCTAAGTACAACGACTCTGCCTGGGCACAGCACCCTTGAGGACGCCGGATGGTTGGATACCATCGTCAGCATCTGGGTATTGCAGGTGACAATATTTTTGGAAGTATCATAGAGCCGACTGATATCTTCGCTGCACACGTCACAGGACAGCTTGGTGAGTTTCGAGAGTGTGCTTTCATTCTGTATGACAACATCAGCCCGACTAGGAGAGCAGCAAGTGAATTATCATACCTCAGTAACTTTCTTTTGCTGGTCAGGTAGCAATCGCTGTGATGCATTCTCTGAAAAACTGCGCTTTATCATCTCTTCGACACGAAGTGCCTCGACGCGCAGCAAATTCAATATCATGTTGTAGGTTAACCTGAACTGAGACTGAAGCTTCGTTGGGGTGCCTAATATCATGGTATGCAAAGTAGTTTGCTGTCAAGTTAGACGTGCGTGAGTTTGGTGGACACGTGAATTCTTTCCAGACGGGATCACCTCTGGCAGTTCATCATTCGCTACAATGATGACAGTGCCCGTCGAGTCGAGTCCTCGACGACCAGCGCGTCCAGCCATCTGAGTGTATTCGCCAGGCAAGATCTCTCTGAAACTGCGCCCGTCGTGTTTTCGGATGTGTGAAAAGACAACACACTTGGCGGGCATATTCACGCCCTAGTATCTCATGAGTAAGAGTGAATGACAGACAATCAATGCGCTCACCATGGCGAACGTCTCAGTCGCAAATAGAACCTTGACGAGACCGCGAGCAAAAAGTAGTTCCACTACCTGTGCAGTTTGATGAGCGGAGATCAGATTTGTTACCAACTCTCACTGCATACCTCCTTTACTATGGGTAACAGGCCGCCGTGATGCACCCCAATTCCGCGGGAAAGTAGATCACGCATCCTCCGGATTTGAGGCAGTTTCCTGTCAGGCTCTTTAACGCAAGAATCAGTACAAACGCCGCGATTTCATAGACGAATAGACTTACCTTTCAGCCTAGCAAGGGCCCTTTCAATGGCGACATGAATTTCACTCTTCTCGACAGATGTGCACAGGTCCGCGTTGGTCAGGGTACCTGCGTTCTCCTCGCATCTCTTCTTAGAGAAGGTAAAGATCACGACAGGAAGCAGGGACTTCTTGCGAAGGTTACCGAGAAGATGCACGTATAGATTCTTGTCAGGCTGGTGAAACGTCCTGGCTGATCCGCCGCCCCTGGAGACAGGTGCAGCACCTCTTCCGGGAGTTCCTCCTCGTTGACCTCCGCCGCGACCAGCCGGACCGCCTCGTTGACCGCGCTGGGGTGCTGCAGCACGGGCCCCCAACCGTTGAACAGGTGGAAGACCAGCTGCTTCTCGTTCTTTGTCCTGTTTCCGCCGCAGTGCTTCGCCTGCTTCCTTATACCTAAGCGCGAATGAATATATGAGAAGAGATATGTAAGGAAATGCAGACCCACCCTTGGCCAAGGAATGATCTGTTCGCGTCAACGATCTTGTGTAGCTCTCGCCCTGCGTACACGTAATGTTCCAATGGCACTGGGCGTTTGGCAGTAGAGATGACATAGATGTCTTTCTTCTTCGTTCGTCTGGCAGATATCAGAGCCATGCTATTTCGAGGAGGAACAACGATTTCAACTCACCCTACCCACTCAGCGAACTCCCTTGAATTGGGCACCGTAGCCGAAAGAAGAATGATGTTGACATGGTCTGGAAGCATGATGATGACTTCTTCCCAAACCACACCACGCTGTCCTTACGCTTTCAGTCTTTGCAGCACTCGGTAACGCATATACGACTCACCTCCGCGTCATTCACATAGTGTACTTCGTCAAAGATGACAAACTCAACATCACGGATAAGATCGGCTCCTTTGTACAGCATACTTCGGAGAATCTCCGTAGTCATGATCAGACAATTCGCCTCGGGATTGATTTGGACATCTCCTGTTAGAATGCCAACTGACGCAGACGAGAACGTTTGCTTAAAGTCACGGTACTTCTGGTTGGAAAGCGCTTTGATGGGAGACGTGTATATCGCTCTATACATGGTGAGTTGGTTATCTGGAGAACACACTTCGTAGCATAACTCACCTCGTCATATGCTTCGCAGCCAGAGCGATCGCGTACTCGGCGACAACCGTTTTGCCTGCAGAGGTATGGGCGGCCACAAAAACGGAATCTCCCATCTCGAGATGATACACCGCCTCCTTTTGGAATGTATCTAGCTCGAAAGGATACTAGTTCCGAGTCAGCGCAGTGATCCGAAGGGCACAGCTAGCAAACAAACCTTGTGGGCCATATCAGGGACCAGCTCATGGAAGTTGGTCATAGGTTTGTTGACGTCTACGACATGAGCCCAGTCGCGCTTCTGCACGTTGGTCTTTCGAGTATGTCGTTTGCTTCCTGCGACAGTATTCAAATTGGCGGTCTAGAACACATAGATCAATGTTGCGGACAAGATGTGCTTCAAGGAGAGACACTTGCAGTTGTGGGTAAGAGGTGATCCAGATCAAAGCCTTCTGCAGGGTTCAGAGGGGCAATGTCATCGGGTATCGCATCATGTTCGACATCGCCATTCTATGACCGAGAATGTCAGGCATATGGTAACAATTTTTGGGCCAAACAGAACGCACCAGCTGCCCATTCGCTTGTCTTTCTGACGTTATCACAGGGATGATCTCGTCTTCGTCCTCATCGCCAGGGAACTTCATGCCTCGAGAAAAGCCAGGAGGAACCGTGAGCAGTCCTTTAGATGTTTCCTCAAGGTCAACCACCGCCACTGACTCTTTGAGGACATCATCCATTCCACCTGGCCAGAACGGAACGAATCCAGTCTTACCCCGAACAAAATTGTTGGCAGGACCTGGCGCTCTATCCAGAGACGTAGACGTCAGCCCAGTGCTAAGACGAGGAGCGGGTACCTGCACTGTCATTTCAGTGAGAGTACAAGAGTAGAAAATGGCAGACGATTTGCCTCAGCATAGCCCGTGACGCGCCCTTGAAGTCCAGACCGAACAAATTCCAGAGTTGTGGGCGGCGGTGATGGCTCAAGCGTAAGCAGCTGTGGTATTGGCATTTCATGTTCCCATGTTCTGTAGCGCAAACATAAGCCAAGAATCGTAACAGGATGGCCAAGAGACCGCACTTTTGGTAAGTTGGAAGCCAGTGCGCTGGAATTTGCGACTTTGGCACAAGTAGCTTCGCTTCTATCTCCTTGTGTATGTCTTCTCGGGACGGAATGCCAGACAGTCCGAGCTCTGCCAGCGTCGCCTCAGCGCGTTCTGGACGTGGATGCAGGATGTCGTCGAGTATCTCGAGCTGGGTTTCTGCGAAACTCATCGTAGCATCCGCAAACTCGCATGAATTTGAGCGCAAGAAGCAAGTACGAAAAGGCAAAGTTACGCCCAAGTGAGACCGAGATGGACGAGAGACGAGAACGCGTGAATTCGACAACACGATGATCTAGCCGACGTCCAGTGCCAGGCGTCTAATCACTACCATCACAATCAAGCTCGCGTCTCTTGGCCATCATCTCAATTTCTTCCACGACGGCATCATCTTCCTGTGCGCTGCGAAACATACAAGTCGCTTTGGAACCGTTGGATGTCATAGTCGCTCTTAAGGCTGCGTAGTGCACTGATGGCACCCACTCCACGAACTTGAAACAGGCCCTACGTGCACGCCGCTGGCAGAAAATGTCCGATATCCTCGTTCCGAGATCACCTTCTCTGCAGTCTCCTCTGCAGAACTCTGTCTAGTTCGCGCTGGGTTTATATACATCGTGGAAGATGACGACCCCCCGCTTTCGCACCTGCCATGAGTGTATCGTGGAACACGACCTTCGACGACGCCAGCCCGGTCCTCCAGTATGCACCATACTGTATGTCGTCTTCCTTCTTCCTGAGTCTGTGGTTCTCGATCCTAATACACATGCAGCGGATGGGCCGCTCAAGAGTGGATGGCAAGCGATGTACTCGGGTGTTCCGAATAGCGCAAACGCGACTTGTGGGGAGGCCGCTGTAGGAGATTCTACCCATATAACGTCTCTGTCGGGAGCGAGCGTGGCGTTGCAATTCTACGGTGCGTGACGTCTTTATACATGACTTCTTTCGGTCTTCTCACCTTCTTGCCCCACGTGAAGGCACTGCGATCTATCTGTACGGCGGAGGTAACTGTTCGTACCAGGTCTCACTGGACAACGAAGTCGAGAACCTATCGCCGCCGTCGGCAGATCTTCTCTATTCGAAGGAAGATCTATCCTTGGGGACCCACTATGTCAATCTCACGGCCCTCCCATCACAGGATCAGCAGTTGGTATTCGACAGGGCTATCACAACCGACTCTTTACCAGCGAAGTAAGTCGTATAATCATCTACTCTGTGTTGGGAGATGGACTGACATGATTCCTTCGATAGTGCGAGCCCGCCTACAACTATGGTTGTTGACAATTCCAATATCACTGCTGTGCAATACTTCGGATCGTGGACGAGCAAAACAGACGCACACGTCCCGAATGCGTCGCATCCCATGCCCTTCCACATTACAACATCCTCCGGATCGTACGCATCGCTTGACTTTACCGGAGGTATCGCTGTGGCCATCAACGGCTCGAAGAACTGTGGTCACGGAGCCTACACCGTCGTACGTTTCCCCTAAACAATTTCAAAATCACCACACGATCTAAATAGAACTGCATGTCTCGTGTAGAAACTGTTCGACTCGTCGCAACAACTGCAGACCTCCGCCGACTACAACGCCAGCACGAACTGGCTGGTGGGAGACTCGCTACTCTACTATCACTCCGGTCTGGACCCCAGCAAGTCGTATCAGATCCAGCTCATC
Organism: Steccherinum ochraceum; assembly: GCA_004332605.1. Taxonomy (NCBI): domain Eukaryota; kingdom Fungi; phylum Basidiomycota; class Agaricomycetes; order Polyporales; family Steccherinaceae; genus Steccherinum; species Steccherinum ochraceum. The sequence continues at coordinate 35,286 of RWJN01000179.1, read as the reverse complement.
AACTCGGCTGGCGACGGTACGACGTTGACTCTGGGTGACTTCACCGTCCTCCAGTCGAACATCACCTCCGTACCCACGTACGTCTTTCCCTCTACACGTGATATCTTTGTTTTACGTTGGCAACTCACCCTCCCCTCTCTCACTCTCTGATGCAGACAAAGCCCTTCTGATCCTTCCTCGGGGTCAGGGCACCACAAAACGAACGTAGGCGTGATCGTAGGCCCTGTCATCGCCGGCGTAGCGGTTCTCGTCATCCTCCACTGCTCGCGTTGTTCGTACGACGGCGAAGACGACGGGCCTTGGAAAGAGCCGAAGGCAAAATCAGCCCGTACAGCGCTGAGTTCCCCTCGGACGGGCCGGGCTCCCAACCCAGCAACAACACCAACAACGCGAACGCAAATGGCGTCACCACGATCAGAGAGAAAGGCAGCCGCACGCATCTCCTCCAACATCCGCCGAACCAACAACAACAAGTTGAAGGTGCTGCGGTTGCGGTCCCGGTCAGCAGCGGGGGAGGCACCACGGGCACGGGCACACGACAGTCCTCCTCGCGCCCATCTACCCCACACTCTCACTCTCACTCGCGCTCAGCGTCGAACCCCGGTCCACACCCCACCCAAGCCTCTTCCCAATCCCAATCCTCCTTAATCCCACCCCCTTCTCAAGCGCAACCACAAGTAGACGTGAACCGCATCATCGAGCTCATCGCCGCACGCATCGACCGGCCCGTGCCCAACGCACCCACAGTCGAGGATGAGGGCGCGCCCCCGCCACAGTACCCTGTACAACCAGATCTTCAGCCGTTGCGTCGTCCACCTCAGGCCCAGGCAGCGGATCCGCCTAGGTACCGGAAACGGTAGCAGCTGTGCGTTCACGCGTACGGACGCGAAGGAGTTCCAGGGAAGAGAAGAGAAGGAAAGACAAATCTAGGATCTGGCGATGTAGGAGAACGCATTCGATTGGTGGGTGAGGGCTTTGTACACCCTCATCCACCTATCCCCTCCTTCTGCTCTATTCTGTTCTATTCATACTACCCATTTATTTTTATTCTTCCCATCAACACATTCACTATACCATGCAAACGTCCCTTCTTCCTTTTTCCACTCACTTTTCAGGGGACTCCATTCCGTCATGTGGCCATGCAGTTACATCCAATTTCTGTCGTTCCTTTTTAGTAAATATACCCGTAATATACTCCGCCTCTTCTACGGTGATGTTGTTCGTTCTTGTATTGTTCAAGGTGTATGTCTGTATGTATAGTACACGCCGTCGTAATCGAACAACGTCGCTTCTTCAATCATCAACCATGTACTCGGTGAACATGGGAATTCAGACGGCGACGGGAGGACACGCACGATGATATCTACGACGCCGCAACAGATCCAATTTTGTACACAAGTCCGGACACATGCGCATCCACGTCGCACGACGTCCGATACTTAGAACGAGAGAGAGAAAATAGCCGGCACAAGATCTAATTGCAAGATGCAGGCGAAGATACTCGTCAATGGTAGGGGTATGAGGATGGTAACAACGTTGAGTAAGTAAACGGCAAGCTTAAAACATGGGACTGGTAGGATTAAGAATACAAGGATTGCAGTCGGGGTTGTGAGCGGTGGGTTCGTTGGGTTGGTTGGAGGGTAGACGGTTTGTACGTGATAGAGCAAGAAAACAAAACAGAAAAAAACATGGTGACAAGCGTAGGGTTCTGAGATGGATGGGTAAGAGAGCATGAGCGTGAGATGGAGATGGGAGATGGATGCGTTAATGCACATAAGTATCGTTAGATGCCAAGAAGAGAAAGAGGAAAAGAGTGAATCGCATGCATGATCCCGTGGAGACCACCAAAAAGCAAAGAGAAAGAGAGAGTGAAAGAGGGAAGACAGAAGACAGACTCTAATCACGCTGTTTCCGCGCATACACGTCTTCGATGAGGATGTACAGTGGCGTCTCCGCGTCGAGGAGTTCTTTCCTCGCGTTGGCTTCTACGATGTCCACCAGGTCTTGCGGGATACCGCTGCCCAACAACAACGGTTTGCCAGACTCGAAGAATTGCTGCACCCAAAACTCGTCAACCACAGACAGCAATAGCAAGAGGGAAAAGACGTACCAGCAAATCATCTCGCATGATCTTCGCGATCTCATTCGCCTCCTTCGACGCCGAGTCCGTGCCCTTATTCCACGGCGACGCCTGAAACCAAAACTGCCGCGGCTGCACCTCCTCAAACGCCCCATGTTCCCTCACCCACCGCGCCAAATGGTCCGCCGCCTCCACCTCGCCTCCCCGCGTCCTAATCGCCTGCTGCGCGAGGCTCATCCACCTGGGCAGCCACGGCCCCGTCAACTCAACTCCCTCCTGGTGCGGCACGATCTCGATGCGTTTCTTGTGCTTGTCGTGGATCACGAAGTTGTACTCCGTTAGTTGGAGCATGCCGCCTGGCCGGAGGGCATGCGAGATGTGGTCGACGAGGCCTGCGTAGTCCCGGATCTGAGATGAGGAAGGCAAAGGCGCATGTCAGATTGGCTCACGTAAAGAAATAAACAAAATTTGAAAAGGGGATAGGGAGATCGGGAGCACCGGAGATAGAGCAGATCGATCCGGTGTGCTGCCCGCTAAATGAAGTGCAGGAAGAGGATTCCCGACGTACCCCGGTGCAGATGAGGCGGGCGTGTGCGACGTCGAACGCCCCGAAATAATGTTGCAAACCCAAGTTGATATCATCGACTTCACTCCTAGATGATCAAGCAGGGAAGGGGGCAAGCGAAGTGAGCGAGAGGGGAACACAACAAGAACGTTGGACGCGCGCTCTGCTTGATGGGATGCAGACTTACCTGCAGTTGGGCGGTAGGTTCCTATATGCCCCGTCTCGTCAGAATGAATGCGATAAACCCAGCCCAGGCACGAAGTACGCACAAAGTTTGCATAGGGACGAGATCTATGGCGATAGCACTGCAGTGTGGGTAGTCTCTGGCGACGTCGAGGATCCTAGGCCACGCGGGATAAGCATACAACTGAATGAGACGGGGTCTGTTGAGATGCTCACCAGCCACCACTTCCACAACCTAGATCGACCACTACTTTGGGGTGTTCTGGATCGTCGGCTAGGACTTCGTCCATCGGTGGAGGGTATTTGCCCATTGCTCGTTTGAACATGTAATGTTGGTGATCTGAGCGGAAAGTTCACACTTGTAAGGAAGAGAAGATAAGAAGATGGCGCGATTATGCTCACCGAGCCGTCGCAGCTCCTGCTCGTCGGCAGGAAGCTGGTAGACATCCGAGTAATTATTGAGATCGCGACCGTACTCCTGCTTGTAGGCAGCTTGGCGGAGAGAGCTTGTCATGGAATAGACTGAAGGTTGAGGGGAGGCCGAGCGCATCTCCCAGTCGTGGGATGTTTGGGAGCTCTCTGAGCGAGGGGGGAAGCGGTCCAAGCTGGAGTCGGACATGGCGGAACGGGAGGACTCGCTGAGGATGTCCATGTTGTCGTCAGTGGGGTCATACATTGAGCGGATGGGGAGGGAGGACTGTGGGACGAGGACGGAGTAGTTGTAGAAGGACATCGGGGGGCGCGTGTGCAGCGGAGGACGACGCGGGCGGGGAGGGACTTACTGGGCGGGAGGCGGGGAGGGGGTATATATAGGCGAGCTGAGCCTTCCAGGATGCAGTCAGCGAGGACGAGGGCCACGAAGCAACGCAACTCAGAGCATGCGATCCGGTCGCAGAGCAGAGCAGCGCACCGGCGGAGATCCTCCCCTGCCTCTTTCGGCCCTCCATCCTGCCACGTGTTCTGCCCCGATATGGCAACCCTTCTTGTTCCCACGGCTCCTGCTCTCTCCTCCGCCGCCGCCTCCTGCTGTCCTTCCTCGTCCTTCCTGTCCTACGCCCTCCCTCAGCTCACGCTCCTCTTCCCCGCGATCACCCCGCTATCTCAGCTCTTGCTCCGGTCTATTCTGTCCCTCCTCCTTCTTCCTGCTGCGCCCACCTTCGCGTCGGTTTTATCCTCATGTCCTTTAGGTTCTCCAACAGATTCTTCGCCATCTCGTCAACAATATCTCTCCACGGCCGTTTTACCGACGTACATCCATGCACAGCTCTCCCAACTATAAACCCTTTTCCGCCCCTGATACACACCCACCAGACGCGTTCTTCCTGCTTCGCATGATGCATCTGCAATCCCAGGGAGTCACAAGCGCTACCGCGCCCTTCAGCTCCGAATCCATGCACAGATCTCGCTATTCTGATCGTGACACCCAGTCCCCACGACCTCCCTTCTTCGATGTTCGAACCCCCAGCCTCCAGGTCCTTGAACGATCTTCCTATCCCCTTCGGCCGCCGGTCCCGTGTACTGGCTCGTACGGGACGGACACACACTCGCCCATCTTCTTGCATTCCGAATTCGCCTGTCCCTCTGCAGGCTGCGCCGCCGAGTACGTACGGACATACGTATAGCGGTCACACGAGACCTCAGGACGACACATACAAGTCTCATCTTGTCTCATCTTGTACCAGTTCATCTCGCTCGCCCGGTTACTCATCTCACTGAGTCCTGCGGAATACGCACCTAGACGAGAAGGACCTACTCATGGCGCCGAGAGACCTCGTTTCGACCTCGGACACGCCACAGCCGTTCGCTGTTTGACTTTTTAGCTCGCATCAGCCTCAGCCTCGAGGAGAACGGAAGAGAGGTACAACCTTACATGCGTGTCGTGCGTACATAAAACATAGCTCTGCTATTCGTTTCTCCATCCTCCGTTGGAGCTCGCTACATGCGATATGCAATATGCAATTCGTCTCTTTAACCGTCGACGAAGAGCAACCCGACGCCCGTGCTCATGCAATATATTTTCTCTCTTTCTATTCTGCCAGCCGTATTGCCAGGCGATCGCGGTTCAAAACATTCAAGGTGATGCGCTTTGCGCCGCAGCTCCTGACACTGCAGCTGACAGTGACGTGGGTGAGTGTATGTGTGCGCCGCCGACGTACGCACTGTAATCGCAAACGCTGTCTGCCATGACAGCACGAGCTACCGACGTTGCTAAGATCACAAATAGCGGGCAGTGACTAGTGATCGTCCCCTGTCGATCGTACTCAACGTTCGGCGGCGGTACAGGATGTTGCTTTTGGGTAGATTGAGCTCACGGTGACTGAAGTGTTGACCGACGGGTAGATGACCGTTGACGGGAATACTCATAGCTAGGCCTGCTGGTAGAGAGCGGCATTTGTGGACCCCCCATGTAACGATCGCGCTTGCGCAAAAGAATAAAAGGATCCGCGAACAGGAGGTGATGTCATGCATATGAACGAAGCAATTTCTTTCCTTTTCTCTCTAGGACGCGTCAAGCTGTAACGCGAACGACTACTCTTTTCCAGTTAGCCTTCTACTGCAGAACTGACTACGGATGATCTTAACCCGCCATGCCAAAACCAGCTCCCTCAACAAGTGTACATGCTACCCGCCCTCCTGGTGCTTCAAAACGGCCGGTCGACACGGGATGGAGGCCTGGAGGGTCGTACGGGATGTACAGGTCCGCGGAGAAGTCTGAAATTTGAGCTGGCGGTGAGCTGAAGTAGTCAGCGAGAAGGAGACGACCGCGTCTAGATCTTTTACTGTGTGTTGGTCACGGTGTGCAACATCTATGACGTCGCAGGCGTTCAGTACGAGCATCAAAAGGAATTGGAAAGGAACAGAAAAGAAAAGAAAGAAAAAATCATGCACCCGTCGGAGAAGGGGAGCGGGACGAGTGGCCGGACAGTCGTCGGGACTCGGCGGGACTGCAAGCAAGGTGCCCGGTGCCTGGGTCTTGATGCCAATGCACATGAGGCCTGCGGCCGATAAACGACCTCTGATAACCTTCACTTCTTTTACTGTATCTGCGTCGGGAATCGGGGGAGGGGTCGTCGGCGGTGATGAGGGTAAGTGCTAAACCCACCCTGGAGGCTGGACTTTGTTGGCCAAGCAGGGCAAAGGCAGGGAGGATGTCGGCGTGCGCCGTGCGTAAAGTGGTTGGGTGGGTATTACGTTTTATTCCTCGAACTTGGTGTCGCGGTGGAGCTGAGCTGAGCTGCAAAGGCGGGAAGCGAGCGGGCGAGGGCGGGGGCGAGATCTGCATGCGGGCTGAGAGTAAGTTGAAGAGTAACCAATCTATCATCTCGACAACGTTAGGCTGCCAGCTCACCGAAGGAGCGCGCCGGGAAGGAGGATAACTGTGGCGTCTTGCTAGCATCGCAGGCGACGAATACTATGCACCTGCAATTGGTTGTGAGGACGACGAGCTCGAGAGCGACTGTAAAGCCTACTGTAAAGCGGATCTGACTTCGGAGTTCAACTGTGCCTGCATGCAGCCTAAACGTCCTCGTGGAAAGCGGGCATCAATGACGGGTCTGATATCGAACGTCGGGATACTGTACGGGTCTCTTGGCCTTGTGGTCGTTGTGTTGTTACTGTGTAAAACATCGGATTGAGGGAGGATCGTGTGCTGTACGAATATATCAGTAGGTACTTACGGATAAGAGGAAGACGCATAAAAGGCAACATACACGGATATACCGGCTCATCCGGTACCACGTCCAAAAAGACCGGTGGAGCGGTAGCTTTGGGTCAACGAGCGACAGTGCCAAGACATACCTCTCCCGGTGGACGAGATGGAGCGGTGGAGATGATAGCGGTGAGTTTGAGAAGGACGGGCGGGTGTATCTTCGGTAACTTTGCAACCATGATATCCCGGTGAGAAATATTGAGTCCACGAGGCAGCTATAACAGATTCCTTCCAGGACAAAATTTGTAGAAACGTGAACACTTGGACACGTCCCAGTGGTCAGAGTCCGAGGCCGCCGTGAACATGCGCAGGCCACGCCCAACCTATACCGTCGGGCCTCGGCGGAGAGGACTGTGAATTCGAAGCTTGATGGGAGGTGCGTCCGGATAAGGCAGTCGCGGTACGCCAAGTTGCAAGTCCTTTCATTTTCAAACTGTCCAATTTGACAAGTGTGCGTGTAATAGAGAGGTGTTGTTGCTCCGGCTAATTTACATGACACGCCAACGGCTGAACCATGCTACCCTTCCTGTGTGAAGATACGTAGCGGAGATGAATACGAGGTATTTTCGCTGGGACGTAGAAGGAGATTCACCGTACCGTTTGTACATTAGTCTTCTTCTGAATCTCTTCCGCCACCACTACAAGCACAAACATATCCTAATCATATATACCATCCCTTCCAGTGGTCTTCTCCGTCTTCCCGTACGCGTCATCGCTTCTTCAGCGCAGCGAAACGTGCCGCAAGAGCATCGAAGTCGTTGACAGTCCCCGGCGCAGGCGCAGGTGCGGGAGCAGGTTGCACCGGAGCCGTCTTCTCCTCTTCTTTCGCCGCCTTGGAAGAAGCGTCGTCGGATTTCGACGGAGGCACCTCCGGAAGCTTGGGTGTCCGCACCCCTGCACTCCTCGCTTCCGCCGAGATGAGATGGTCGCAGAGTCCACGGGTACTGCGACGGAGGGCTTTTCCGTCTCTGCTGTTGCTGCTTCCTGGCAGAGGTGGTACGTTTTTTTTTGGAATTCGTAAGATGAGAGTAAGAGAGTAGGAAAAAGGGTCGGCTGCATACTTTGACTTGACTCCACCATCATCGCCCCCATCTCCGTCATCATCCTTGCTAGATGCTGGATCGGCCCATGGGACGCCGTAGCCTTTGGCTATCTCCCTCAAATATGCGTCTACGAGCTCCTTGGACGGTGTCTCTACTTTCAGTTTGGTAACGACCTATGAAAGGATCAAAAAGGATACGTCGGCGAGCAAAGCGAGGTGATGTTACCCTCGTCGGAACACATTCGTCCTTGTTATCCATGACAGATAGCGCAAAGTCGCGGCCATACTTGTGCATAAGAAGATCACGGAGGACGTGGAGCTCTGGTGTCCGGAGATGAGTATATGGAAACAGGACGGAGAGAATTGACGGCGCGGATATGCACCTTTCAGCTCGGTCCGTGGAGATGCAAAGATGATGCTGGTGACACCTTCCGCCACGCCAGCATCTGGTTCCCGAACACTGAAACAGGTCGAACTTCTTCGCCAAGTAGGAGTTGTCGGGCGAGCGACTCACTTTTGATCCAGCAGCGAGAATCTTGATATTAGCAGCTCACAGTAGAGCTCGAGTAACTCCAAAAGTTCAACATATATATCTTCGTTGATGACTGCGAGACGAACATCAGTCGGGTAGGTGAGGTCTGTAGGAAGTAGCAGACGCACTGTTCTCAACCTTGATCCTCGCAGTCTCGAGTTTCCCCTTCTCCAAGAGAAACGCTATGTCTCTCCGCGACGCTTTCGCCTGAGCTTGCTTCTTCTCTTGCAGTGTCCTGAGTCGTTGTACGCCGAGTCTGACACCACGCATAAGTCAACATCGTCACGTTCGGCCGGCGCACTTCCAAGAATATCGCACCGTAATTGCACCTAAATCTTTTGTCAGTGATGGACTTCGGCAGCGAGAGAAGAGAGGTCCTACCAACCTACCTTCGCTTTCGCCGAATTCCAGGGTACCATGATGGCGGTTGTGAGCTGAAGATGTGTGGAGAGGCCGAGCTCGGAGGCGAGTTCCCCTTTCGGCAAAGAAATCAGATGGCGGTCCGGGGTGCCATCGGTGCCGGCAGACGCCGGGAGATACCGCCGGCGGGGAAGTGATCGCAGTGATCGTGGGTGATCGGGCGCTTGGAGAGCTCAACTGCTTTTTCACCTCGATCCCTCTCGACCCGACCCCATCCTGTGCTACTGTACGCCCTCGTTCTCGTACACTCTCTTCTACACGTCCGACTCATCAAGTTTCTTTGCCATCCAGCGCGAGCATTGCGGTCGTCTCTCGGACGCAACGGCGCATCATCATCAGAGCAATGCAGGCTCAGGGAGGGCCCTCAGAGCCTCAGAGCCTATCTATCATGTCTGTCCAGGCGGATGCGATGTTTCATTGCTCGACTTTGCTTTGTTCCCCCGCCACCGTCTGAGACCCGAAGCTTCGTGCTTCAGCTTGAGGTTGTGCAGATCGTTGGACTTTGCGTTCCCACCGTTGCTGCTATGACGTCGTGTTTTCCGTACAGCTTGCGCACGTCGCGCCGCTCAGCCTCAATGCACCCCTCCCCGACGCCTTTGCATCACTCCCACAGTCAAGCTTTCTTGGCCGCCGGGATCCCCGTATGTGAAAACCCATGACCCAAGTCTGTTTATGCACTCTCATCGAAATTAGGTGAAGGGTTTGTGGGCACGGCAGTCATATTGCTTGCAAACTGCGGTGCCCACAAATACTACTAGCCTGAGAACGAGCCTTTTATCCGTCGGGCACATCGGAGGCCTCCATCGCATGGATTATTATTTCCCGTCACCCGTGAAGAACTCGGAGGACTAAGAGATGAGATTATGCGCAGTAGTTCGGGATCGTTGTTGCTCGAACGGAGGCGTTCAAAGGCTGTTGACGCCTTTCTATACGTGACTACCCGACACTGCGGTTTTCGCATCTCGGCCTGTCATGCGTGCATCGGTAGATGCGCCTCCATCACCTCTCCGTCGCCGAAGACCACCCTCTGTGGCGGCCTTGACTGGGGAAGTTGTATCAACAGTCTATCTCGTGTTTCACCCTTGAAGTTGACCTTCCCAACGATTTCCCTGGCCACACAGCGTGTGTGTTGGGCCAGTATCGTACAGCTGTATTATTCACCCAGCTTGCGACCGAGGACCAGAGGGTGATATCATCCCTTCGACCCTGGTAACCGATTTCTCTCCGACATTCCCAGCTGGGTCTGCATCGCATCTTCCGCGTAAGAGTTGCTATCTTTGGGCGATATGCCACGGGGCAACAGGGTCGCGCAGATACTAGAACGTTCGTCAGGCGAAGAACGGCAAGAGTGGTATGTACCGGGCTGAAATAGCTCTTGTACTGAGGGTAGAGTGTTTGGTCGACGGGTTGGATTGGAAGCTATTGGAAGGCATAGATATCTGTGAGAGATGATGATCAGAGTGATGTGGTCGTCTCGTAGACCCATTGAGCACCGGACAGATCCCTGAGAAGATGGATCTCAGGTGGGTAATGGATATGAGGGAGAAAGCTGGAATTTGTCGGTATACCCTAAAGAGATTGCTGATGTTCCTGAGATGCGAACCCAGGAAACAAGCTCTGGCAGTGCCGAGCCTCAATCTTATAGCTCCCTGTTCTCTCCCGCTCGGATTTGCTTCCATCCCTGCTCTTGGCCGCCCCTCATTTTGCTTTCTCTTCCTCGCGATCTGCCGTCCCTCTTTCTTCTCTTCCACATCCTATCGTGCACGACCCTTCTCTCGACGATCTCCTTCGCGCTTCTTTCATTTCGGTAATATCCAGCCCAGATGAAGTCGCGCAGCGCTGCCGTCGCCAAGCGGCAACTCCCCCGCCTTGCAATCGACGCGACTCCCTACAGCCACCAGCACACACTCGCTTCACCCGCATCCAGCATCTCTACTTCAGCTTCGGGCTCGTCCACACAGCAAAGCGTCTCAGCTTCTGCCGTAGATACCCCTTTCAGCGCCGGCCTCTTCCACGTTCTCTGTTTGTACGACTACGAGGCAACCGACGAGGATCAGCTTTCGTTCAGGAGAAATGAGGTGTTGGATATCGTGCAACAAGAGGCTTCAGTAAGTTTTTTTTCAGCCACCTCCGTTCCTGGCTTGTGACATGAATTTGTTTCCAGGGCTGGTGGGCTGCTCTCCGCGAAAGTGATGGGACGGTCGGTTGGATCCCCAGCGCCTTCGTGGATCCCATCTCTGAACATACTGCTGAACGCCTACGCGCTCGGGGCCCCAAGATTCACATTCAAGTCAACACAGAGCGGCTCAACCCTCCAATAACAGGCGAACGGAGTCCGTACACGTTGTCGAGCGGTCTGGGGACACCAGGGGAGAGCATGCGAGGCTATGACTGGATGCCGCTGGCTGATGCTGCAAAGGTGCGCAAACTTTGTTTTTCTCGGAAGTATCTCTTTTCGAATTGCCTGGCCCACAGAACATAACCCATCTTGCGTCCCCCTTGCATTTTCCCAACGACGTTACCTCTGCGGTCGACAGCCCGTTTGTGGTTCCCGACGACGATTCAGACACACCATTGGCCAGCCTGACCGGTCAGACTCTCACCATCCCTGATACCGCGCGGATAAAAGCCGCTTGCCCTCCTTCGCCCTCCACGCCTATGCCCCAGGCCCCCTCTGCAAGTGTCGTTGAACAGTGGACCCAAGTCTGCACCAGCTCGCTCATCCACATCGCAATTTCCTCAGTCCCCCACTCCCACCAAATCTCCCGCTACCGTCATCTTCGGCCGACAATTTCGGCGTCGACCAGTTCTAATTGACGACAGCTCATCACTGAGCCGACTCTCTACCGTTTTTGAGACCAGGAACGTGGCCGAAGTGGATTTTCTCGCCAGCAGCCCGGTCGTGGCGGAGTCCATCGACGCGTACTCGCGCGTTGCACGCGCCAGCGTGGACAAGGTGAAGAAGATTACTGGTGACGATGACGCGCAGACCATGTATAGCGCCAAGATTGCGTTGAGTGCGCTCCCGTGGTTTCTGAAACCAGAACATGGAGAGTCCGAGATTAGGGTGGAATATGATGGCACGATCACAGCGGGGACGCTACCAGCCCTCGTCGAGAGATTGACGGTCGAACATTTCAGTAAGTCGCCATCTTGAAAACGCTCGTTGTCATCAAGTCCTGATATTTTTACAGCTCCTGCCCAAGAGAAGCAATACCGACACGCCTTCTTGATGACGTATTCTGCCTTCGCGACGGCCGACGAAGTTTTTGATCTTCTGTTGTCACGCTTTCACATGGAACCTCCCGCGGGACTCACCGTAGAGGAAACCGAGCTTTGGAAGCAGAAGAAATTGCGGACCGGGCAGAAGAGGGTTCTGAGCACGTTCTCGACATGGCTAGAACATCACCGACTCGTGGAGGACGAACCCGCCGTTGCCCAGCGGTTGCAGGAATTCCTGCAGTCTATCACATCGCCAACAGGTAACAAAGTTATGGCAAAGCAGGTGATGAAAGTCCTGGAGCGCATGGTGAGGATCTCCCTTTTGACTGTCGTGAGACCCGTTGCTCAAAGTTATCTGTCAGACATTCGATGAACAGCCAGATCCCAGCCAGAATACTCCTCCCACGCATAAGCATCGTCGGAAGAAGAGCGCGCGGGAAGAGCTGCATAAGATGGACCCCTCGTTACTCGCGGAACATATCACACTATACGAGCGCAAACTGTATGGCAAGATCCTTCCGCAGGATTGCCTCCAGTATGTGAAGCGGCAACAAGGCGGCAACGCTGAGCGCCTCATCGAGTTCTGCAAGACACACGATCGGTTGGCCAATTGGGTCAAGTCGTCTGTACTGCACACAGAAAACGTCGGAAGGAGAGCACGGACCGTTGATGTATGGATAGGCGTTGCAGAGGTCAGCATGATTTGCACAGAATCCAGCGAATTCGCACTGAACACAGCCATACAGAGATGCCGAGCTCTCAACGCGCTCTCGTCGCTAAGTGCCATTGTGGCTGCACTCACAAGCACCGTCATTACACGACTACACTTAACATGGGCCCATGTCGACCGTATTGCCCCGCTTGATGCCTTGGCAAGCTTCAGCGAACCTCTTCCTGGCTTCCCCAACTACCGGGAGGTGCAGCTAGAGACCGACGACCCTTGCGTGCCGTTCATTGGCCCGTATCTCACGGATCTCATGCACACCAACGAGCAATTCCCAGACCATGCCGTCGTCGATGAACAACCGGACTCGGATATGATCAACTTCATGAAGCGGCGGCGGTTTGCCGAGGTGGTGGACACGCTCCTCCGACATCAGGGCAAGATGTACCCGTTCGCCGAGGACGAGGATCCCGAGATCATGGCCTTCATCGATGCCCACTTGATGCAGGCCGCCGACGTGGACCAGTCGTCCCTCTGGAAGTTGAGCCAAGAGGTTCATCGGGCTGAGCTCATACAGGCGGATATACGGCGTGGCCTGGAGGCAGCAGGCTTCTAGAGACGCGTATCATTCATTGACCTGTTTTTTCTCTCTCTATTTGTCAGGTACAGCTGAGTCTTTGCTGCAGCTTGTGTCATGGGCCTGACTTGTGCACACTCTTTTGTACTTCTTACACATTGCTGGATCTCGTTGGGATTGGTGGATATACACGTCTGTATTTGCTTTGCTCGTTCTCCATCTATCATTCATAGTTATTCTTATCTTGTATACTCACATATATCAGTTCTCCATCACACGCATGTCCATTCTTATCTTTTGTTGTGCCTCACTGAGGAGAAGGAACGTCCGAGAGACGGAATAAAATCATACACATTACAAAGTAACAAGCCATAGTACGGGGAAGAAAAAGTGCAAATGCCAGGTAAAGGATGAAATGATGTGGTGAGACATGACCCGGCAACCAACAACGAAGCACCTGAGAAGGCCGAAGGTGACGGACTTAACAATTGCAGGGCTCGTTCGCTCCGGCGGCGTTGGCTTGCTTGTTGAGGTCGACACCGCCTGGTTTGCCCGATGCACCGGGACGAGCGGCGCCGCCCCGCGCTGACGGTGGTGCAGTCAGAGGGAGCTTCTTCGCTGCAACGGTCATCATAATCAATTACGGTCGAATGTGAGATATTGATACCACTCACCGATCGCTGTGAAGATATCAGCGACACCCTCGCCTGACTTGGCACTTGTCTCGCCCCACATCAACCCTTCCTCGTCAGCGTACTTCTTCGCTTCTTCCTGCGAAACCTGGCGCCGTGCAGACAAGTCTGACTTGTTGCCGCAGAGGGCAATTACAATTGAGGGATCAGCCTGGCGCTGAAGTTCTCGTATCCATGATCGTGCTTTCTCCAAGGAAGCAGTTTGCGTGATGTCATAAACAACAACGGCACAGTTGGCGTTGCGATAGTACATGGGTGCCTATCAAGGTATGCGGAGGTGAGTTGAAGTCCATGTCCTGATGCCGGCAGGTGCGTACCAATGACTGAAAAGGAGTGGTGAGTCAAAACAGTAACGGCTCCACAGTATGCAACTGCTCACCTTGTATCGTTCCTGACCAGCAGTATCCCTAGTTCCGAAAATGAGCTTCAGACCACCAGCTATCGACGACGGACATACCAGATCTCAAACTTCACAGTCGTACCATCATCCAAGGAAACCGTTTGGGTCAGGAAGGCAGCTATGGTGTTATGATGAGCTGGGTAGTTCACACGAGAAGGGGTTTGAGCCAAGCATACCTCCGATGGTGCTCTCCCGGTAGTCATCAAACTGGTCCTTGACGAATCGCAATACCAAACTACAGTAGCTCCGTCATGTTGCATCATAGTCGTGGTGAAGATGGCGGTGCATACCTCGACTTTCCGACCGCAGATTCGCCTGAAGCTGGGATGAGACAACGAACGCAACAGAATCAAAGGCCTTTGCTCACCCAGAAGGACGAGTTTGAATTGAAATTGTTTGGACATGATCGCGGGGAGGTGGAGGGGGGAGTGAGGAGGGCGTGCCAAGGGTGTGCTGCTGTCGGCGTATCCGCGCAGCCACACTCTTGTGGCCACACACACGTGATATATTCCCACGCTGCGGTGGAAATTTACGGCTCGGCCACGACTGTTGTTTTCGTTGAACTTTTTGCTTTCTCCCTCTTCAACAACCGCTGCGCTCCCCAACCTCATAATTGTGTTTGCAACAACAAGAGTTGTATCGCGAAGTTCCGACGCCCAGACTCCTCGTTACCCCCTCCGAATCAGTATCCCTGCTAAGAAGTCCATCCGTACACTGAAAGCGAACGGTCTCCGTGAAGCATGAACCGCCATCATCCCTACGGCGGAGGATACGATGGTGGAGGCAGAAGAGGAGGCCCACCCGGCGGCTTTGGGCCCGACAGATCACATCGCTTCAACGATAGAGGCGGCCCCTCTCGAGGGAGAGGTTTCGGCCGCGGTCGTGGGGGACCCCACTACGGTGGAGGCTACGACAACGCCCCCCTTCCCTATGAGCAAGGTCCACCACAGGGAGACATGGGGGGTTACAACAGCTACGAATCAGGTCCACCCCAAGACAACTATTACCAGAATCAAAATGGCAGTTTCAACGGAGGAATGCCCGCCCAGTATGGCTCCTCAGACATGTCTGGTGGTTACGATCAGGGCTACGGAAATCATGAAGGTGCGCTTGGAAGTCATGTTGTGATTTAAGTCCGTGTTGGAGTTCAGGCCTATGAGTGCGAAGTGGCATTGCAAGTGAAACCTCAGTCGAGCCCGGTCAGCGAGCATGTCAATGTGTGAGCCCAAACCATGGACTTCTCGTTGCTCGATGGATATTCGCACAAAGTGAAGGCCAGCACACAACCTGAGAAGCATATACTCAAACTTCTCTGACGCGTGCTGTGTTTCCGGGCTCAACGCGGGAGTGGTGCCGTCTTTCTTGTCATCTTCCAATGAGGGTTTGCATTTCACACCGTGGTGCATGCGCTTTGCTTTGTCTTTGTCTTTTCTGCGAGATGAGTTGCTCACATGTGTCATCCCGTCAGACGGCTCCGGTTACTATGAACAGGGACAGGGCGGGTACGCTCGCGGTGGAAAACGCGGCGGAGGTCCTCGACGTGAGCGGGAAGAAAAACTGCCCGACGCAGTTATCGAAGAGCGGATTCAGCGAGAGCGTCCATGTCGCACTTTGTTCATTCGCAATATCAAGGCGAGTGTCGACTCCAAGATCGCGGCGGTTGCTAGTCACACGTGAATCGTGCACAGAGGACATTGACTGATGATTGTTCGAATTCTGTTTCAGTACGAGACTAACAGTGACGATGTGCGTCGACTCTTTGAAGAGCATGGCGAGATTCGGACATTCTTTGATCTCATCTCCGGCCGAGGTATGGTTTTCGTCACATATGTGAGTATATGCTATCATGCGGTGACTGCACGGTCCACTGAATGCTTGTCTCGTCAGTTTGATCTTCGTGCTGCAGAGAGGGCTCGAGAAAGGCTGCAAGGCTCTCAGATCACCGGAAGACCCGTACGTAGCAAGTACCACGTCTGTTCAAGCTCTGGTTAACAGTACCGCATCAGATTGATGTTCATTACTCACTCCCTCGGGATGACCATAAAGGTGATAAGGAAAAAGCTCAAGTACGCGGCCTGGGACTCACATACCGATCATTACACTCATGGCAGTTCAATCCCAGCAACTGCAGGGCACGTTGCTTGTGACCCTGAGGGACTCCGCTACGGGCCAAGATATCGACGATAACGAAGTTCGTCGCAAGTTCCAACAGTTTGGCGACGTCAAATCTGTACGCCCTGCTAATGAGCGACCAGAGTACGTGTACCCACGAAGTCGTCACGAGATGATCTCTAAACACCCTTCACAGCCAACGCTATGTCGAGTTCTTCGACACCCGTGTATGCTTCACTTTTTTCGCATCTCGTGTTGTGGTCTTACCGACAGCATAGGCATCCGACGAGGCGCATGATCGACTCAGACACCAAGGTTTGCAAGATGGCGTCATGGAAATTGCTTTCGCAGGGGACAACAGCATCATGGATCCTTCCAAGTACGTTTGACTTCATCATCCACTCTTTCGCGCGAGCTCTGAGGCGCTTTCAGGTTTCATGACAGAGGGCCTAGCCATGCTTCGCGTGAGTGGGATGACTATGCTCCTCGAGGTGGTCGGGGAAGAGGCCGGGGAAGAGGTCGCGGTGGTCGTGGCGGTGGCGGGGGATGGGGTAGCGGTGGCGGAGGAGGTGGCGGAGGAGATGATTGGGATCACAGAGGAGGCGGTGGTGGTGGACGCGGAGGCGGAGATTGGGGGCGCGATCGGGATCGAGGCCGTCCTTTCGAGGACGAGTACGGCAGAGAAATTCGTCCAGGATTCGATGACCGATTTGACGGCAGAGGGGGTGGCTACGACAACAGAGGAGGTGATTATGGTGCTCCACCAGGCCCTCCACAGCCAGGACCGTCTGGCTACAATGGAGGGCCTCCTCCACCGTTTCGAGGTGGTGGTTATGATGCTCCTCCTGCCAATATTCCTCCACCACCTCTTCCTCCTGCACAAGTGAGTCATATCACTAGGCGGTGTCAAATGCCTATCTAATGCATTGTCTTTGCAGGCTGAAGATCGGCTCTCACAAGCGAAGCAAGTGCAACAGGTAAATTGTCTATCTCGACCCCACTTGGCCTGGTATTCACACCTTTGCGTTAGCTTCTTGCTGCTCTGAAGCAGCCCGGAGCACCAGCAGCTGGATCGCCACCTCCCCCTGCAGTCATGCAATCCCCTCCAGCACAAAATGCGGCTGCCGCGTATTACCCTCCTCCCCCTGGTATGCGGCCACCCTTCCCAGGAACAGTGCCCCCGCTACCAGCACCACCAGCTGGAGCACCAGGCGCACCGCCAGGCTACCCTCCAATGCCCTCTCAGCCTGCTGCACCTCCAGGTGGAACAGCGACCCCTCCCACCAATGCTTTCCCGAACATTCCGCCTAATGTCCTCGCGTTGTTGCAAGGCAGCGGAACACCCACACAGCAGCAATCGACGAACACTTCAACCAGCGTTCCTACGTACAATATGCCTCCGCCGGTCCCGGCTCCTTCGGTTCCAGGTGTTTCCGCTGGCAGTCCCCTCCCTGCGGGAGGGTATGGCGATCTTATGGCTTACCTGCAAGTACGTGACTACCTCCTCTCTACCTTCTAAACAAGTCGCTCACCATCTGCAACCAACAGCAAAAACGGCCTCAGTGAAAATTCACGGCTAATTTCCTTTATTGATGATTTATGAATGCCCTTCAGGACTCTTTTAGCTAATCAGTAGTCAACAGCACCGTTGTTCACGTCCGGTATGCTTAGCGTGATTTATGGTCATTTCTTTCTCTCCACTTCATTCTGTCAACGTTTGCGTTGTTCCTCGGCTCCTGGGTACGCACGTAGGGAGTTAGTCGCATCGTCACCGGTCGAGACGTGCAAGAGACATCAAGCAATGCAGGTTGCGACTCTTGACATATTGAAACCAAAAAGCCAGAAGGTAACATGTAGTGCCACCTACCCGATTTGAACGAATGACCTTCGCATGTCAGTTCACAGGAGTCGTCCTATGAAAGTACAAGTGCGACGCGCTACCACTACGCCAAGGCGGCATATTCTTCGAACTCTCTTGCGAGCGATCTCACTCACTGGGCTAGAAGCTTTGCAGAATTTTTATCGGAGAAAATATGCGCGTGAAGGACATATGCTTGAAGTTGTTGGAGGTATCGCGAACAATGCTAGAGGAGTACGGTACAGAAAACGAGATGCGATATACGAAGACAGTCTAACACACAAAGTCAGCTGCGGGATGCCAAGGCGAAGGCTCGACGTACTCACCATGCGCTCAAACAATCTCAATCACTACCTCCGGCACAGAGCGTCGCGACCTCAGCCTAGCTCTCTTTGTAGCGGATGCTTCCACCATCTTGTCCATACCATGCAGTTCTCCGGCGGGAGGAAGAGCGGTCGAGTCTTCTTGCGTTTCTTGAGGAACCTCGACGTTGGTGGAAGCAGAGGCGGCACGGGCTTGGGATTCTTCCTGCGTCTCGACGTCAGATACTTCTTGCTCAGAGAGATGCTTGTTGAGAAGGTCTTGAACGGAAATCTTTGAGAAGTCAGGTTGGAAAATAATAGCAGGAGCCGAGGTCGCAGCAGTCGGATGTCTAGACCTCAAGACAGGGCTTTCCAGTATGTCGCCGATGTCCAGGGACGAGTCCATAGAGTCAGAATCAGAGCAAAGCGTAGTAGATGAGCCCCAGAGCCACAGGGTATTCATGTCGGACTGGGAGCCAGAGAGAGTACTTGCTGGGGAAGGAGCCGCGCTTGAAGCCAGGGAACGTCCGCCATGGAGAAGCCACTTGCCGTAATCAGTCTCCCGCGACTGGAACCTAGGCAGCGACGACGAATCAAAGGAACGAGTTTCAGGGAGATTGACAGAGGTCGAGGACATAGAAGAGATGGCAGGAGTAGAAGACGAGGCACGAATAGTAAAGTCGGACGGAAGAAGTCTTTCGTAATAGGTTTGAACTTGCTGCGTCATGAAAGTCTTGTATGAGCCCACAGATTCTTGCACGCCATTGGCAGGGCCCAGGGCATCTTCAAGATATCGATAGTAGGCTTCGCGTTGATTCTGAGGTAGGGGCTGCTCGTAGGAGATTGGGAAGACCGTTTCGGTTTTGACGGGAACGTCAAGTGGCGAATTCTGGTCTTCGCGGTGACTTATATCTTGAGCAATGGCCAACCAGTCAACCATACGATCGATGACGCCAGTCGAAGCAGGCGGGTTGAGAGGCTCACTGTAGCCAGGAAACCCAATCGACCCGTCCAAAGGGGCGATGCACAGAGGCTCGTCGAAGAAGCATTGGATGGGAAATGCTGTCGGAGGGAAGCCAGACTCGTAGCCTGTGGCGTTATAGGATGAAGAAGGCGTAAGCGGCATGAGTGGGGTAGACGGAGAGCTGCTTGAAGACGTAGATGGGGCCACGGTTGGTGCAGGAGACGGAGCTGGTATCTCGATCTGTGCGGGACGCTGCTTAATGAGGCGTTGCTACATGGCATGTGCTTCGGAGTGAGTATTCCATGTGAAACTGGCGCATATAATGGAGATACTGACAGGAATACGCGAACGGAGAACCTTGCCCTCCTGCTCCAAGCCCCTCAACGGGACATCTTTCTCCTTGCCCGACACCCTGAGGCCTTTGGTATGGTACCAATCGTAGATGTGTCTCCTGTCGATGTCGTACTTCTTTTGGATAGCTTGCCTTGCAGCAAAGGAAGGCATTTCCGTCATCCCAGGGGTCAACAAGGACTCAAGTTCCTTGACGAGCTCGGGACCTAAACGCGTCGCGAGGCTGGCAGGGTTGACGCGCCTGCGTTGGCCAGAGAACCGCGCAGACAGGTCAGACAACACAGAAGGTGAGACGGACATGGTCCCGTCGTCTACACGTCGCGCTTGTTGGAACCTCGGGTTGAGATCGTCGGTCGAGGTGTCGTTGGACATCGAGCGTGTACGTCTTGAAGTGGGAGAGATCTTGAGGTCGAGGATTCCTGTTGGCATTTTCGAACGATTTTGCAGAATATGTGAGCTGAATGAACGATGAGAACGCGAAATACGAAGACAAAGAACGAGAAAGGACGACTTGGAGGAAACAGAACAGGACGAGGACCGCGGTGGCCCGGGGTCCGGCGAGTGGACACCCAGAGAAGCCGGGACCCCCGGGACCGTGGGGCGAGTGTTCTGGTGTCTGCCCCGGAATAACGGAAAGACTAGTGGGAAATCTTCGAACGGCTGCGTTGGGCCAAGAGGCAGCAGGCAGGCAGCTGATGGCGAGATGAGTCGTGTATATAAGGTGCAAGATGCAGAATTAGGTCTGAGCTGTGAACTATCATTCTCGCCCCCATACATAGGATCTACGAAACTGGCACGCGTCCAAGTAGTAGTCCACTGCGAAAACAGGTCCGTGTGTCGTTACCTCTAAGCATAAATATCCCCGCCTCATGACGTCCGTTTGACAACGCGCTCCGTGAGCACCTCCAGTGCACTCTTCGCGTCGCTGTCGGGCAAGAACGACAGAACCTCTCGCGCCTTGTCAGCATGCGCCCGTGCAAGATCACGCGTCCGTTCTACGCCTGTCGATCGGCGAACAAGGTCTCTAGCCTAACAAACAACCATGATCAGATCAGGACCCATGGATGAATGAAGTTGAAAGCGAACACACCATCTCCACATCTCCTGGCTCTTTGAACTTCCGCATTATCAGAGGACCCAGCTGCGGATGCTCTTCCCAAGCAAAGAGGGCGGGTCCGGTGGCAAGACCAAGATGCAAATCGGCGCCTCCAGGTTTGCCCATGCTACCATCTGCAGCCTCGTAATCTAGGATATCGTCGACAAGCTAGGGGTACAAACTCAGCGCCTATAGACTTTGCTACACTCGGTGCACTTACTTGGAACGCAATACCGAGGTTTCTGCCGTACGCATATGCAACCTCTTTCCAGATCTCGCCTTCTTGGCAGCCACCGAGAACGACGGCGGCACGGGCACCCTTCGCCATCAAAGTCGCGGTTTTCAAATAGGTTTTCTGCAGGTATATGTTCCAGTTCTCCTTGCTGACCGTAGACAAACCCGGACCAGTCTGGTACGCGTCCCCGCGAACAGTCTTCAGCTGCAGAATCTCTCCTTCCACCAAGTTCGCGATGACACTGGCGATCAACTCGACGACCTCTTCGGACCCAAGACGAGATAGGGCGGCACTGGTACGTCCAAGCAGGAAATCTCCACCTAGCACAGACAGCTTGTTCCCAAACGCAGCAGGCGCGGAAGCGGCACCTCTCCGCAGCGGTGACTTGTCAATGACGTCGTCATGCAGCAGAGACGCTACGTGAATCATTTCCACAATTTGTGCCAGGCGCATCTGCGTTGGAAGGAGGGTCGGAGTCGAGGTCAACGTTGGTATTGCATCCGGGGTATGTGGTGGAGGTGTTGGCGGGATGTGCGGTGGTCGAGGAGGTTGGAGGGAGAAGGTTTCCGAGAAGGAGGCTGTATGGTCCGGCATGCTCGGATTCCAGTCATTGAGCACATCGGGACGCGTTAATGGACGATCCAGTTCCTCTGTTCGACCACCTGCGCCCTCGCACTGCGCCGCCCAATGCTTGTCATGCCAACCCCGCCCCAACCCATTTGTTGCTTGCGAGAAGAGTAGCACCAATAACGGCCGCAGCTGTTTCGACGGGTGAAGAAAGTAGTATTTCGCGATCTCGGTTAGGGAAGGATGTGAGGATCCAAGGAGGTTGAGGAGAGTTCCCCTGAGGCGGTCGAGTTGAGGTGCGAGTAGTTTGAACGGGTCGGGGCGTGATGACTGTCGTGACGATTCCGCGCTGGGTAACGGAGGGACGTGGTCGAATGCTGCCTGCGTCAATGGAGGTTTTGACACGCTGGGTTGAGCTTGCTGAAGCTTTGTTTTTGGTGCTAGCACGCTATAGCCATGTCGATGTGTTCGTGTGACGGGTGCTGCGCGCTGCTGAATAGGAGACGAGCTTCCGTGAACAATATTTTGACGAGAGACGCGCATTGACGCGACAGGCCATCGTCGCATGACCAGCAAGGACCGCTGTCGACACTAGCGGTGACGAGAAAGGGTGGTGGGGGTCGGTGAAGGTGGGGGAGAGAAACAGAATCTGTCGAGGGGGCCGAACCGGGTGGTCGTGAGCGATGATCGTTTCGTTCCGAGGCGTCTCAGGATTTTCTCGCACTGCGCGCACCGTCAACGTCACAATCCCAATGTGTTCGTTCCACACTGGTTGCCAGGTGTTGAAATGGTAATCTTCTGACTAGTTTTACAATGCGGATTGCATTGAATACAATATTACATCGAAAATTTAGTACTCCGCCAGCGCACTACATCCGTTTGAGGAACGTTAGGCCCATACTCAATATCACCCTCTTCATTGGTCGAGTCGAACAAAATCAGGCACTACGGGAAGAAAGAGGACCATCATTACCAGCAGCTGTGATTCGCCAATGCACAGCTGAAACGGATTCTGCGAGAACTGACTCGACGCCCGATAAAAGAGGTGGTGCAAGTCGAATAGCAAGCCTAGGATGAATGCGACTTGTCCATTTCGCAGTTCCACGACGCGCCCTCCGCGCAAGAGTGTCATATATGAGCAGATACTGCTAACAGACAGTCTGGCGGAGCTAGACTACCGGGCGCGCTCAGGACGTATAGNNTATAGGAGATGTAGGTGCATATGTGAGCCGTCCTCGAAGCTCGGCCACGGGCTTTTCGAGGTGGTTGGCAAGGCAAGCTCCAAAGCCTGTAAGAAACATGTTCCGACGTCAATGGACTTCGATCGAAGGCTCAAAGAGTTGTGAGGCGTACCTTCTCTTTCAGTTCGTTCCAACTCACGGACCTCTCTGAGTTCAGAGCCAGAAGCATCAATGGGTCCTCATCTTTCTCCGTGAACCCCTCAGACTCCTCGGAGGCGGGGTTCTCAAGTGGTACCACAAGAAGGTGCCCAAGCTAGAAGATGACACGAGACGTCAGCTTAGCGAGAGCCACCCATGATTTGAAAAGAAGATACCTCACTGTCTAATTGCCCAAGCCCTTCTTCTCGACTTTCCTGCCATAGCTCCCCACCCAGCCCTACTATCACGCGAACCTCATCCTTCGAAGTGTAAGGTCCTGCCGCGTACGATACCAGTTGCCCTTCTGGTGTAAATAGCACCGCAGTGTGCAAAGAAGGCGACAGCACTTGCGATAGAAGGGTTCTGAGATTGTTGAGGTTGAGCATGGTGGGGGCAGTGAAAGAAGAGGAGTCGTGTGCGACGCGGTCACGTTCAAGACGCGTCGGCTGCTCGTGAGCGTCTGCGTTGCTTGTCCTCTTCTATCCAACTTCTACTAGTGCTGCCTCACTTCAACATAGTTCAACATATGTCCCTCCATGCAATCTTCCAGCTTTGTCTTACCAAGACTGCATTCCTCGCCCGAGGAGAATCGTAGTGCGACGCCGCAACTTCAGTTCGCGGAGAAATTTAGACCACAAGCTCAGGAAGGCAGTCTTCCCGATCTCTTCCTCCCTCGTTTGCATGCAGTCAGAGGCAGGCCGTTAGCTGTGTTGAAATTCCCTGCTCCAGCAGACGGGAAGGGCTCCGATGGCGAGAGCCTTACAGCCAGTCTAAGCACATTCAAGTCCATTGAAGCAAGAACTCGAATACATATGTCCGCAGCCGGCGACCACTCTTTCAAATTCTCTGCTATATCGAAGTACCGTGTGTTTGATTATGCACATGACTGGGTATTCGACCAAACCTTCAATCCTTGATATACTACAGCAACATATGGCCCGACATCGTGATCACGGTGTGTCCTGCCAATGCAATGGTATTTGCCCCCTTGTCCCACTTCACCCTCAGATCACCTGCACGTTGGCTGACTTGCTTCGCTGCAACCTGATCGTCGCCAAAGCCAAGCTTCTCCGACCAGTAAGGTACCATTAGGCCATGCGCAGCCCCGCACACAGGATCCTCAAATGCGCCGTGGAACACCCGGGAGACGAATGCGACTTTCGGGTCGTTGGATCGGGCGGTGACGATATTGGAGGGGTAATTCGTCTCGAGCTGAGAAAGAGGGTGTGCGCCGTACTCAGCGAACCAACTCGTCCTGACGGGAAGAAGAAGGAAATAGGAGAGACGTACGAAGATATTGGAATCGACTTGACGGTTTGCCAGATCATCTTTCCCATTCTCCTCGACCTCGATAACAACGAATTTTTTCCATGCTTCACTAGCTCCCTTCAACACTGAGTTCACCTTCACATCTCCAATGGCCCGACCGATGACCTCAGCGACTCTCTCCGTCTCTTCCGCGGACACCTTCTCCAGGTCTCCCGAACTCAACGTGATCTCCACCTTGTCATCTGCCTGACGGGCAAACAGAGTATTGTGTTTGCCCTCCAGACGCAAAGCTTTGACGTTCGGAGGGACCAGCCCAGGGACCGAGAAGATGATGCCTGCGGCGGCGAGCGTGCCATGGCCACAGAGTGGGAGCTCTGCCGTGGTTATGAACCATCGAATGCGGAACGACGCAGTATCAGAGCTCTCGTCATTCGGAGTCGTAGGTGGATAGATGAATGTCGTCACGGGCTGGTTGAAATTCTGTGCTATCCCTGCCAACTCTGCATCTGGCAGCTCGTCCTGCAGGAATACGACAGTAGCCGGGTTCCCGCCGAAGCGGTTGGTACTGAACGCGTTCGCAATGTAGAACGACGTCTTCTTGGCAGTGTCGATGGTCATTGCTGCAGGATTGTTGTAGGACTTGGATTGCGTAGAGGTGACCTAGGACCACTTCGAAGAAGAGCAGAAGTCCAGCGAGATTTGCTTATCATGCTTCACAGCGCGTCTTTCACATCAGATCAACAAGTATCTGACTCGACTGTTCGAGTTCAATATTCAATGTAAATACTGAGTCACCGAAAACTCACCGCGAATTGCGAAATGACCAAGAGGCATGCCAACATCTGTCGAGCTGTGTGAATTACCTTTCTTACAAGGAACAGTAGCTCGACATCTTGGATGAACCTGAGTGAAACATGTTGTGAAGGCACTGGCATCAGGTTCGACTTGACTTCGACAGTGATATGCTAGTGAGTCGCAGCTCAGTTGTGCGGCGACCTCTATGCTTCCGAAGGCGCCAATCTATGAGCGCTTGATCACCCAATCCCCGATCGTGGTGGCCGATCGCAGCGCCCGAGGACAGTTCGACGTTGTCAACAACGTCCATGTTCAACTTGGACAGCATCCAAGGCCATGCCTGATGCTCGTGACGCGCTCTATGCGCAGATACAGCGTCGCATGGTAAACAGCGGTGACTGGGATAGGTGTGCCACTCCGATCACTGTCATCAGAAACGAAACTCACCAGTATGACGCAGGATCTCGGAAGCGCTTGAAGCCAAGCTGAACGAGAGTGGATGGATAGACAGTCTCCACGATTCTAGTAAGGGTAAGCAGGGAACTTTAGCAGCAAGTACATTGTATTCTGAATATCAACTGCGATACAGAGACAGCTAGAGCGGGGGAGTCAGTGTCTGTCGGTACCCTCCTAGAATCGCTTGGTTCGCAAGCAGCCTGTGAGTAGTCTTACAAATCTTTGACCTCACCTTCTCATATTCATACACACGTGTTTGCAGCTTCTGTTTCGCCGAAGGTGAAGGAAGAAATTATCCAAATGATACGCCAATATCTCGATACCCAGCTGGACAAGTGACTTTGCCACTCGTCTGTACCACAAGATTACCCCTAGGCTCTTCACTCCGCTGTGCTAATACTTGGATACGCACCGGAATACATACTGGACGATACGCTCTATGAACGTGTGTTGATCTGTGGCATATGGTGTGCTTAATTTGTGATGCTTTCTACGCTCAGCCAAGCCGTTCACACAGTTCGACCTCAACTGCGTCATACGATCGTTGTGCACGAGACGAAACGGGTCATACGAAGGTGCATCTGTTTGGTCTCGAACGGGATGCGCAGTGGACTTTTGGCGATATTATAGCGAAATGAAAGACACGCCGCTACCTCGCCTGTTTGAGGATGACGAGGTTGAATTGAGAAGTGTAAGAAGTGATCGTTATGCGCTTCTCTTCGAGTTCCTGATCTATTTACTCCGTTCAACAATACGCCAGGTATCTGATATGACATTTGCGTGATTCTGAACGTTTCGCGGGAGAGCATGCGTATACCGACTGCGGGGAGCTTCTCACGATTCGTAGTCTAGCACGACGACACAGTACGTAGCACGCCACATGCAAGAAATGATAGGTAAAAGTCACTGGCTTGTAAAGCACCGTGCTCGTTTGATTATTTCAGCGAAGTTGCAGCGAACAGCCGGAAGACGTAGTATTGGACGTAAACAAGACAATGATATCAGGGAAAGAACATGTTCTGCTTTACCACTGACTTATCGTCCAGGTCTAGCATTCATTGCAGAGACTGAGCAATTGAGTGGTAGCCCCAAGAGATTGAGTTTCTGCAGGATCGTTGAGAACACTGCGTTACCACGGACGAGACCAACAGGGTGTGGCCACGGTGAACTGTTCGTGACTGCCGAAATGGGGTCCTTTTGGACACTCAGAGGCAAAAGGGTATAGTCGCCTTTCTTGAAGGGGTCGTTTGAGCTGACAGAGAACCACGTCAATGTCTCGTCAACGACGATACTTAGGTAGACACCCTGAAAGAGCTCAGGCGCACTCAACATGCTGCGTAAATGGTGTAGTACGAGCAGGACTCACGAAAAATAGGCGCAACCTCGCATTTTCCAACAGAAGAGCTATTTACGCTGCTTTGCAGTCTGGACGAACGTCAAGAAGCCGTGGTTCCAGCCTCTTGAGCCTCGAACCAGTACCTCTCCATTCAGCGGTAACGCACCATCACTCAAGACAGAGTGAATAGTGATCGCGCGATCATGGTTTCCAGGATCGTTGCAGCGGTAACAGGTGATCGTGCACCGTGAGAAGGAACGTGGCCAGTGCGGATCCCTGACGAGGCAAGACGTGCTGGTCTTGTACACGCGTGAAGAGCCCGAAGTCTGGACAGCTGGGCCGGTGAAGGATGTTGTCGCTTTAATTGAATCCGTCATCACCTCAGCGCTCCATCATCCAGGAGGTCCGAACACATGGATCAACCTTGCCTGCAGGAGTCTCATCGACCGGCCATCGTCTGCGTTCAGAACGACGCCCCAACCGCTGAAGACGATGAACGCACTGATCATAGCTGACGATGATGAGCACTGGTACGCACCGGGAAGTGCGGATATGCAGTATCCATGGACTCAATAAGGACCTCAAGGTGTTGCGTCGTGTATGTGTGCAAGATACGAAACTGATAAATGATCTCGGTGAGCGGTGAGATGAGTCTGATAACAGATACTTCCTCACATCGTGTTCAGATGGCTCCAGCACCGCAGTAAGAGGAGGATTCAAATCAAGCCACCGAACGAGTCAAGGCCTCAAGTGCATCCGACCTCAGCGCATTACTCTCAGCCACCTTCGCCTCGAGGATGACTTGTTCTGTCAAATTTCTCCTTGGGTATTCCGCACTGCGTGGCCACAGTAATTAGCATCGTTCGTGTGAACACATCCAATGATCGTGCATACCTCGACTTTGGAAGCGTTGCTTCGTGGGTATACGAACAAGGTGATAAAAGTGAAAGGGCGAGGTTGATACCCTACAAGTGTCATGGCTACGAGAACACTGAGGCAATGTCGAGTAAGCTTGAGATACCTGCAGGCGGCCTGTCAATTGAGTCCAATCAAAGCCACGGTGCCTACCTACCTCATTGCCTGGAAGCTCTGGGTATTGACCCCAGGATCTTGATCATGCTGGTACGTATCGTGTAACGGACCGGGGCCGAGAAGACGAGGACGATCAGTAATGAGGCCATCGCACACGTAAGAGCTGTGCACCTCTCTTCGTTCCGGCCTGGGGTGGGATGGGTAGAAAGAAGCCTGGCATTGGGAGGAAAGGAAGGAGTGGAAGGGAAGATGCTGACGCTGCCTCCGACCTCGAGGATCATAATCATCGATCGCGATATCTATCTAACGATAACGTATCACGCCTGTGTATACAGGCAGACGAGACCTTGAAGCGGGCGTCCTGGGCAGCCAGCAGGCAGTCCAAAGTAGCGGCGGAATGCATAAATTTCAGAGACGTGGGCGTTAAATTCGGTTGGGTCGCCGGATGAGTCTCGGCAACGATGAATGTCCCGGGCGAGTCGTGTGCCTACCATGGTCACCTGAATACCCCATATACGTCAGCACCAAGCACATCACAGAGACATGGCAATATTGACAGTCAAAGAATGTACTCGCCGATGGTCTTGAACCATGGCACTCCGAGAATCAGATCCGTGGCTCTGATCAGTGAGATTTGCAAGTCCGTCCGTGCCAGCACAAAGCACTACCAACAAGATCGCTCTAAGCTCGCATCTGAAGTGAGATTCTCTACGGCTAAAGAATTAGAGATCACACGTACTGTCGCGGGAGCTGAAGACCAGCGTCGAGAAGGCAGGCCACTTCAAAGCTTCACCGTCCAGATTGTTCTGTACCGCCCAGCAGTGAACTTGGGAATGCTGCGGTTGCAGTGATTCAGATCCCAGTTACTGGAGAAACCGTTGGACTTGATCATGCATGTGATGATGGAAGAGGTCCAAAAAGCTCGACGTTGCGTATTCGTATACCGATGTCTGCAGTCTCGATCGGTAGCTGCGATCGGCAGCTTATGCGTGCGGAGAGCTTGACCAGCTCGGAGAACGGCTCCAACGCTAGTTGAATATGATGACTATCTTGAACGTTGCCATCCGTCTGCGTATTTTCGAATTCGTGTGGTGGGCATTGCGATGCTGAAAATCGAATATACATCAACAAAACGAAAAAAGGTCGCATAGCGAGGGTTAGAAGAAATGCGAAGCAAAACCGTATGCAAGAGTGCGGTCGACTCACAACAAAAGATCATGACAACGAGCGATGGTTTCACCGGACTACGGCTCAGACAGTCCGAAAATTGCAACTCGAGTCGGCAGAACAGGACGTTACTGCACAACAAGCTGAACATCTTCCTGGTACTTCGTGGACCGTGACAACCGTAACCTTTTGACTGGCTGCTGAGCGGTCCATGCAGCCGCTTTGAACACACAATCAGAATCATAGCGTGTAGCTGAGCAGAGAGAGAGCTCACTGAAGCTTGAACATCTTCGAGCAGGCTTCAGCGAAGGTGAACAGATGCCAAGCACCGTCGCATCATACTAGATCATACGGATCCTATCAACATCTTGTCCTGATCGACCGACAGCCAACGTCACGCGAACGGTCAGTCGTCTGCGGAAAACCAGATCGCTTAAGAATCGTCTTGTGAGCTCCGTAAGGAGGAGGAGATAGCGGCCTACGATTTTTTGAAGATCGGTGATACGTTCCGAGAGGCTATGCATCCATGTGGGGAGACGAGACGAGGATGCTGGTCGACAATTGAAGAACAGAAAACTCGAAGATAGAGAGCCTCGAGGAGATTGCCGAGGTTGGTATCGGAACGGTGTGCAAGGTCACGGTGACGGTTGTCATGTTTCTTCTTTTCGCAGCACTGAGCAAGCGTAAGGTACATCTTCAATGGGTACGGTCTACGCTGCCCAGAGGCCAGAACGCGTCGGCTCTGCCCCCAAGTCCCGCAGGCTTGCATCTTCACATCTTTTCTGTGACAGAAGCGAACCGAGCTCAGAGCGAACTACGGCACACAAAAAACCGAAAATCAGCAACGGAAGATACGACGAATCCGTGTACCACTCACCTCCTCCTACAGCTCCTCCTCCGACTTACGCGTCCTCCTCCACCCAATCCACAACACACGTCCACCGCGTGTTTGATGAACATTGTCCGTACGGCGTGAACACCCAAGAGGCAGTGAAAGAGGAAGCTACACGTGTCTACGCACCGAGAGCCCAGCTGCCCGTTTACGGAGACTGAATCTAGGGTTAGGGGCAGCCCGTTCCCTTCTTCTGCTCGCCAAACGCGTTTTCTCTCACTGCCAGACACCCAGACACTGCTGAGCAGATCCGCTTGGTGTCGGACTTAGCTATCTAGATGTGTTGTTACGACATTGCGCGTGGACGTGTGTATTGGGTTATTGGGTATCTAGCGTTGGGCCGCGGCGTTGAGTGCGCTTTAGTTGTACTTACTGATCATGAGAGAATGGGAGGAGAAGCACGTCTTGGGATAATAGGATCTGGATGCTTGGTTCAAGCGTTCAAGCTCAACTTCGCTACAGTATTGGACTTCAACTTGGACTAGGACTAGAAGTGGTTGATATTGATAGTGCCCGGGCGGTCGGGCAGGTGTGGCGAGGGTTTCGTGTGTGATAAGCACCAGAAGAGAACGCGCATCCTTTTCATGTATTGGCGTAGAGACAGGGACTGAGAAGACGAAGACAAAGACATATTCAAAGAAGAAGAACCTGAGGAGATACACGGCGGGTCGCGGCGGGCCTACGCTACTCTCCCTTCCTCTACCGTTCCCAGTGACTGCGAAGAAGACTGAAGCCGTATGCATCTTTCGAAGGGCCGCTCGCTATAGAACGTGGCCCGTCCGGGATCTCAACCCATTGGACGATTGGATCGCGTCCCGCGGTTCCGCAAAGTCTATTTGAAAGGTGCCTCGGTACGAGGAGAATTGGGGATAGCGGGTACGGGGTTTTGCGACGTGTATAGGTATTAGCATAGGCCGTAGGGTAATTGACAATGGGATGGGATGAGTAATGCTAGGGTGCTGTGGCGTTGGCGTCCTGTAGCAGAATGAGAACAACAAGAGATAGCGTAAGTACGTGACGGAGATGAGGATGATGACTGACGAGAGACGAGGTCATTTCGGAGGTGTCTTTTTGTTCTTTGGCTTGAGCTGCAGCCTAGCGGACGCGTCGGACAACAAGTCCATTCGTCCAACCTCGCATTGCTCGACCGTCCAAAGATCGCAAAGACCCGACGCGGACCAACGTACGGCTCACGCAACGCGATCCGAAATACGCAATACGCAATAACGCAATATGCAATCTCGAGATCCCTGAATGTTCCCAGAAGACCCGCGCGTTTTCAGCTGCCAACGACAGCACAGATACACGATACGGTACACACCGTGCGCGCGCCGAACAACATCCACACGAACCCAGGGAATGGATTGGGAACAAAAGAGAGGGGAGGGAAGTTTAAACTCTGATAACGGATTCTCCCATCTGCGTTCGGTGTTCGGTGTTCGGTGGTCGGTGTTCGGAGTTTGATGCTGCTAGGGTGGGTTGCGCTTTGAAAGAGGCCGTAAACCGGAAGCCGGGTGTTGGGAGACAACAAGAGACAGAGAGCGTCCGGCATCCGAGGATAGATAGATACAAGAGATAGATGTACACCTGTGGAGCACAGATGCAGGGAACACGGTACAGACTCCAGAGGATCTCGTACGCCCTCGCCCTCGGCCGGACAAGACAAGACAAGGTAGACCTTCCAAAGGAGCGTGCTCCCTGCAGCTGTCGACAACGAGATCATCGAACGCGAACGCAGCGCCACCGTCCGCGGGGATGGATAAGCCTTTGCCAATGTTTGAATGGCAGGAGGTGGGCGGGAATCAGCGAAACGAAAGGACTTTGGCGGCGCCGTCGATGGAGTCTATCATGAAGATGAAGGGTCTCTCCTTGGAACATATCATCTTGTTTGATTCGGGATTGGAGAGGCAGCGGGTGTCGGGTTGGGTTGGGTTGGGTTGGGGGAGATCGTAACGCGTTAACGTTGAATGACTGTAAACAAGAGTGGAGCCCGGAGACGATCATGAAGGGCCTTGAGTCCTGGCCAGCGCGACGTCGACGCGCTTCAACGTCATTGAGACGTTGAACCTGGAAGCGATAAGTAGCCGCGAGAGCCCACTGCAGTGTACGATCCAACACAAGCAAGGCAGATCTAACAAACAGTAATCAGCAATTGAAGCTTGAAGGGTATACAGATATCACGGGAAGACGATCGCAACACAGCACACCGTGCGGCGTGCCCTTCAAGGAAGCCCAATCCGGCAGGACAGCCTGAGAGGGCTGGCCAGGGCGTTCGGCGTCCTTGATCTCCTCAGAGGGAACATCTCCCCGGATTGGGCCAGGAACCCAGGTAATCTACGGAGCCTGGAGGAAACGCATGCGGTTGATGCATCTTGGGTGGAGTGGAGTATAAGCCCACTGCATCTGCATCCTGCGACATGTGTCCATGGATGCAAACGGACGAGCAGACGGATATAGGCCGCGAAGAACATG
This sequence comes from Steccherinum ochraceum, assembly GCA_004332605.1. NCBI lineage: Eukaryota > Fungi > Basidiomycota > Agaricomycetes > Polyporales > Steccherinaceae > Steccherinum > Steccherinum ochraceum. Next base: position 2,917 of record RWJN01000179.1, on the reverse strand, counting down.
GCATTGGATGCGGCGTCTGAACTTCTGTTTAAATTTGAAAGGCCTTCTGGGATTGGATGCGACGAGCGTATATGGTATACGGAAGATGAGGCCTGAGGTGGGAGGAACGCAGATCCCATTGCAATTGAGAGACGCATGGCTCGAACCGCAACCGCAACCGCGACCCGTTGCCGTTGCCGTAAAGCGACCGTAGGGAATCTGAGCCTGAGGACGGTTTATCGTTGGTACGGAAGAATTGCGGGTTCGGCGACGGTCGTTTGGGTGTTATTGAAGTCATGGAACGTGGCTTCATACATGGGGAATTTCCGACATTGCTAGTAGGAGAGGAGATCAGGGATCCTAGGGACACTGGTATTGTTGGATGGGATTGGGATATGTTGGGAGAGAAGGCGGAACGAGGCTACGACTGCGCATGCGGCGACTGGACGTTGAGGAGGTTTGCGGACGCGCGAGGGGCTGGCAGAATGTTTAAGTAATGGAATGCTAACTGGACTGGAAGAGCATCGCGGAAGAGGGACATAAGCAGGTCGCGTAGACAACGGTCATTATAGATAGTGTTGACATAGGGATGATAGGCGAGATTCAGGAGACACGGTATGTCTTGAAAGACAAGAGGTACGGAAGGGGCGTGCACCTGAACTATGAAGCTAGTGTGGGAGGGAGAGGAGGGGCGGTGGGGAGGCTCGGTAAGTCGAGCTGTGGGCAGGAGAAGGGAGGGGAGAGAAGGTGGGGGGCGGTGGAGGAGGGGGAGGAGGAAAGCTCAGAGAACACGCTAGAACACGCCGCAAAACTGATCAGGGGAGAGGATAATGGGATCAAGGTGTGGATCAAGTGGGATGCAGCATGTTCGTTGTGGTGGGCGGTAGAGATGCAGCGTGGCTCGAGAGGAAGTTGAAAGCGTCGCGAGACACGCGTGGACGATAATAATATTGAGGACGAATGCGAGTCATATTGCACGGATGTGCGAAGAGGCGTCGGTGGTGGACGTATGATAGAGATGCATATGATATTCCGGTTTACGAGCGGACGAGGAGGCGGGTGGAGGGAGGAGGAGGTGGTATCGACCAATGGGGGAGGCGATGGGGACGATGGCCGGGGAAGACAAGGAGGAGCCAGAGCAGCGGGGCAGGGCGAGGCGAGGGGTGGGGCGGGGTTAGGGTTGGATGGGATCGGGGGAGTGATGAGATATTAAACGACGCCGCGTCCTCCCCCTCCGAGTCTCTCTTCTGTCCCTCCCATACATACATACCCCCGCCATCTACTCATACCCCCATCCCAGGTCCTCGCAGATTATCGCATCCAATCCCATCATCTCGTCTTCGAGAACGCCCCCAATCATACCATCGCACATCCTCGTGCCCGCGTCTCTCCTGCCTTCCCCATCTTCTTCCCGGTCGTCCGCTCTTCTGGGTGTCCTCCTGCCTATTCCTCCTTATCACCCACGTACGTCTTCCTATATATCCCTCCCTATCACCATTTCGTCACCTCTCTCCCCATCTCGAGTCGCTCTTCCGACTACGCTTTGTGGAATATCCTCCTCATCTTTTTCTTTCATCTCTAGCGCCCGTACTCCCACTCTCCAATGCCACAATGGACTCCAGAGGCCGCTCCAGAGATGTTTCCCCTATTGCTCTCGCTAGGCAACGGCTGCACGTCGACCACCCCGAGATCTACGACGACGACTCCTCACCCGTAATCGTCCTCACCCCATCTCATCTCGCGCTCGGTCTCATACCACAGCCACACGATCACATACACCCACACACCACCACCGCCAAGTCGCGCTCAACCACACCCACCACCCGCAACACGCCTGCCATGTCAACACGTCCGCCACCCATCCGGCCGTTTGCCTCCTCCTCCGCCATTCCGTTGCCACCGTGTTACTCCTCCTCCTCATCTTCCTCCCCCACGTCACCGTCAACCTCGCCCTCCGACCCACCTTTCATGCGTACCCTCTCATCCAGCACCCTTTCAGTCTCTCCAGACCCCTCCGCCTCCGGTCCTTTGACGCCACCGGAGTTCCCCTACTCTGAACTCGACCACCGCACCCTCGAGTACTATGACTCGCCCCCGTCACCACCGCGGACACTCCAGGACCAGATGCAAGTGGCGTACGCGCTGGACAACATGCACCTCGCCAAGGTCCTTCTCCTCAAGCTGCAAGGCATCGAGGTCACCTCGGACGACGACCCCCGGATCGCTCAGGTCAAAGACGCCGACTTCAGCGACGCGTTTGTCCCGTCCGGAGGCCTCATGTTGGACGAGGAGATTGAGAAGCGGTGTAGAGAGGCCGAGAGGCGCGAGGTGGAGCGGAAGAAGCGGCGAGCACGGGAGGAGAGGCTCAAGGCGTGCGAGCGGATATGGGAGACCAGTATCCGATGTCTCAGAGAAGAGAAGGACAGAGTGGCGAGGCGGAAGGACGACAAGCTGAGGGAGAAACGGCGGGTGCAGTTCGAGATGAAGGAGCGCGAGCGCGAGGCGAAGGAGAAAGAGGCAGAACGGATGCAGGATGCGTTCACGCGACATACCCGCCAATTACGTGTCCCGACGCACCCCAGCCAGCGTGCCGTACTGTCATACGGGGCACTTCCGGTGTCCTCTCCTCTTCGCGTATGGCGCCTCCGCCGCCGATGTCTCAGTCTCCGCCCCGCGCGCGTGCCAGTGCAGTGCGCAGCGCCAGCACAAGGTCGACACGTCCTTCCAGTACGCCATCATGCAAGCCCCCCAGAGCCCGCCCTCCGCTTCCTCTCGCCACCTTTCATCGTCACCCAAATCGCCGCTGCGTGCGTACAACGACTTCGTGGTGCAGTCGCGGAACGTGTCCTTCTCCGACGTCATCAAGGGCATGCACGGCCCGCTCTTCCCCCTGGGCGTCGAAGAGGAAGGCCAGTTCGCGCTGAGGCGGAACGCGGCG
>RWJN01000178.1:0-59649 GCA_004332605.1 Steccherinum ochraceum | reverse complement strand
CACTTGCTAATTTGCATGAAATATCGGAAGCGAAGCGACGAAGCTCTTGTCGTATGACAAGGAACGCCTTGGCGTACAGTAGATATGAGTGGCAAACTAGCAGATCGTTATTTATAGCAACGCGCCCTAACAACAGGCAAAGTTGCCTGAAACTTGCTTCCGCGAACGCTTTCGCGCTCCCGACACCTCCCGACATGAACCGAACCTTGAGGATCTGGCCAGAGTTGCAGTCGCAGCTGGAGGACTCGAGTCTCGAGGATCATAACGACCAGCAGATCTGGCACAAGGCAGATTCACAAGTGAGATGACGTACTGTAGATCCGTCGGCGCTTCGGGCCGGAGCATACCGACGTCGGGCTCGGCGTTGAGTAGGGCGCGGATCCAGACCGAGCGGAAGAACGTTTGTCTTCACAGCCAAAACTCACAGCCAGAAAAAAAGCATAAAGACAAGGCAATCGCATTGCACAGGACGACGAGTAAGACAGAAGATGCAAGCAGATGGATTCCGTATGAGACGAGCAACGATACACTTTGTTGTGGACAACAAGCAGATGGGATAGCGAGACAACAGGATGAAGTGCTCTAAGATAAATCCAGGGATAAATGATGAGTCCAAGAATTGCAGCAAATGATGAAGGAAGGAAGGAAAAATGAAGCAACGCCGACCCAAACTACCGACGGGCACAAACGTGCCTTTTCCCTCCCGTACTTTGCACCCGACACTCCCTCGAGCACCACATCTCCCCACAGCGAGGACAGCAAGGATAGTTCGAGCCCGGTCTGTGGCATGTGGAGCATGCCGTGCGTACACGGAACTTCGACTTGTCCTCCAACGCTGCCAAGACAGCTGGGGTGGAAAGGGAGCTTGAGTGTGAGGGAGTCCGCGTGATGTGACGTATGCTTGGGGCTGCTGAACTTCCGAGGATAGGTGTGGATGGACCTGCGGACGACGGCGCGGTTGGGCAGTAGTCTGATCCTGATTGGGATTCTGAAGACGGCGTGCGACAGATGGAAGGTAATGGAGAATCCGGAGGCGAATTGTCTTCTAGGGAGGAGGTATCGTCATATTGGTCGAAGGTGTGCGGCATACGCAGCGGTGACGGGCGATCATTGATGGCAAGACGGTGTCGCGCAAAGGAGAAGAACCTCGGACGAGGCATTGAGCCGAGTACAGACTGCATATGCTGTCTCGGACAGCTCGTAGGGGCAAACGAGCCTATAGTCTCCTCTCCTGGCACGGCTATAGGAGTCAGGGCTTCTGCTTTGGGCGCATCGCTCGGGGCGGCCAAGGCAGAAAGAGAGAGCACTCGAGCACGTGGAGTTTTGCGAGTGTCATGTATAGTATGCGACGCAGAAGAAGAGGTTCTGGTATGCGTACGAGGGAAGGCCAAAGAGCTTGGCGGTGGCGCAGCGGTCGTAGTGTGGGCACGTTGGTGGTGCGAACGTGGGGCAGGAGTGGAACCGCGAGCTCTGACTGTCGGCTGTGTAGCAGGCAACGGTCGAGGACTGATATGTGCAGCACTGGGGGAAGGAGTAGGAAAAGACGCATCTGCATGTCCTTTCCCAGCATTCCGCGCGACTGTGGCCCCCTTCGACGGTGTCCTCGTCCGACTAGAACTGCTGGAGCTACTTCCAGCAGATGTCTCCGGAGAGAATGGGTGGGAAGAGCGCATCGCGTTCGTTGATACACGAAGAACAGAACGACTTGTTCGAGATGTTTTGGAGGACTATTGAACCCTGTGTGAGCTTGAGCGCAAAGATAAGGACGACATGCGACATACTGTTTGGTAGATAGGAGACTCCGGTTGATGTGTGAGCGTTTCTGTGTACGACATTGGGGGCTAGATGGGAGTTGCAGGGGTAGAACACGACAACGACGACAGAGAATGGAGGGTGAAGAGGAGAAGGGAGACGTATGAGGAGCAGGCCGGCTGTTATATGGAGGAGCGAATTGGGTGTCACACGACCAAAACTCTTTACCCGCCGGCGGCAGTGCTGGGCGCCCGATCTATCGGTCTCGACTGCAACGCTGTGTCCCTGTCCCAAACCATCCATCCGCTGATCCACCCTCACTTCGGTGTGGCAAATTCCACTCTAGAGTTCACCTCGAGGTCCAAGAATCAAACCTGTTCTGTTCACCGAGTAAAAGAACGAAGTATACAGACGACAACGCAGATAAGGAGGACCCAACGCTTTTCTCCACGCCGGCCGGAGGCCCGGAGCACCCTGGTGGTGCGGAGCCAAAACCGTGAGCCAAGCCTACGACCCGGAGGTAACCTTCGCAACCACAAGTAAACGCGACATTCACCCGTCCCCGCGAGCTCGGATTGGCTGAAAAACAGCTGAAAAACGGCCTTGGAGAACGCAAAATATGAAAAAGGTGCCTTACAATGCTGTCTGTTCATGGGAGAATACGCAACAATACGTCAGCCGACGACCTTCTCCTCGTCATCAAAACGTACCGAACCCTACCAGTTCCACCAATCCCACAGGTTCCCACTCACGCAAGATAACCGCGAAGCTATGTTCTCCGTCGCCAAAAAGATCAACGAGCTTGTTTTTCCGTCTGCTGACCTGCGTTACTATCACAGTATCCCACCAAGCTCCAGCTGAAACCACAAATGACGGAGATTTGGAGAGTAAAGAACTTGCAGTCATGACGTTATATAGCTCTCCGTTGGCAGAATCTCACTGGTCTGCTCTATGATCATATGGCCCAGAGCATGGTCAACGCGATGCCAAAAGATAAAAAACCGGCGAACAATACAGATATATCTTCGTGAGAGTGGGGAACCCTGCAAAGTCGAAAGTTCATACCACCGTGGCAGATCCGTGGACAAGCGTATCGCTCACGGATACTCGTACCGAGACGCACGCAATTTGTGGCACACGACCACAATTCTGACACTTGTAGAGACGAGCATACTGTATTCCTGATCTATCTGAGAAGACATAGGTGAGACCGGAACTATAACAAAAGGCCAGAGTCTGTCACCATCGAGGTACGAAGACTTGGAAAATAGGTAAAGGCGAAGTAGATAGAACGGACCCAGTCACCATGAAAGTTCAGGAAACTGAATACCCCTATGCGATGACTATGGAGGGCTCCATCGTTCTGTACGAACACGAGTGCTTGCCGTCCTTACCGGCGACTGTTCTGCAATGCCTAGAGCACCACATGTCGCCACACTTTGGACAGCACGGAAAGTTGGACCCGGACTTGTTGCAGGTGACGCAGCGAGTGGGAGTGCGGAACCTGGAAGCTTTCTCCAAGTCGGACAAACTCCGATGAAGCTCCTGGGAAGACGACAGCATCGGAGACAGGACTCGCGGGGTCTCCGGTCCTTCTGAAGACGAGGCAGTGGCCAGAGATGTGATGGATGATGTGCGACTACGAATGGTGAGATTGGATGAAGAGGAGTTGGATGGTATAGGCTCCGACGTGGTGGTGTCTTGCACAACAGACTGAGACGAATCAGACGAGCACATGGTGTCGTCTGTCGCTTCGGAGGGTATAGGTTGGGTATACGAGGCTTGGGGTATCGACAGACCTGTGATCGCCAGGAGCGAATCACGGGCTGCACTCGACGATGTGGGTATCGCAAAAGATGCGGAAAAGTAGTCGGATTGTACTCCTGAGACCGGTTGGGATTTGAGCTGCTGAAGCGGAGCACCGTGTATACCCAGAGGAGCGGTCAGGGAAACTCGCTTCGACCGACGATTTGACAACGCAGATTTGCGCAGATCAGTCGGATCGGCTTCCACGCGGGGAATGGGAAACGGGTCGTGTGCTCTGATAACAGGCTTAGTTGATTCTGGTATGACGACCTTGAGAGAGAATGTCAATTGATACACGAAGTCGGCGACTCAGAAGATAAGCATACCTGAGCGTCGAGCGTAACATTTTCGTTACGAACCGCCATTTTGCCCGATTTTGACTTCGAATGCTTGTGCGAATGACGCGAGACAACGAGCCCTTGGGTCAGTAAGAGAACAAAATTTCCTTCAATTACGGAGACAAGTGTCAGGTGTCTGATCATTGACTCACCTGGGCTAGGGACACAACATAGATGGACTGTTCGGGGATCAGCTCCAATCTCGAGCATGAAGTCCTCGAAATGGGTGAGACCCTTAGTCTCGCCATGCCACGTATGATATACACGCTATGATGTTTGAATGTTAGAACACGATGAGCACGCAGAACGATCAAACCTAACATACCTTGATGCCAGGGCGACGACCCGAGGTAGGATGGTCTTGGCCGGAAGATTGGTAGCTCGAGCTTTGCCCTGGAAGTTGAGCCATGAGAAGCGAGGATCGTTGGGTTTGCAAAAAAAACGAAACGTACCCCGTTGGGATATATATCCAGACTCTAAATTGACCACAGTCACACGAGTCTCTGGCTGATGGAAGGGACAGGAAGTCTTTCGGAGCCATTCGGTGGAACCGCGGACAGTGCCTGGTGTTGACGATACGCTCAACGCCATTCAAAGAAGATTTCGGCACCGAATTTTCATTTCCCCCGCGTGCAGGAAGCCTGGGGTCGGGACGGAGGTTCCATGTTGCTGCCACGCGTTTTGCGTCTGAACCAGCGATGATGAGTGGCTTTGGGATATATGAACGAATGTGCTTGAGTCCCCAGACGCTTACCTTTCTCTCTTCGCTGACCATCCTACAACGAGGGCTCGCTGAGGCAGTGCTAGCAAGAGTTGGCTTGATTCCAGGACAAGACTGTGAGGAAGACGTTTGAGAATCGAGATGGATTGCAACGTCCACAGGCGCCTGCTTGTTCGACTATGCTGCAGGCGCTTTGGCGGGTTCCCACGCATTTCCACCGCCAACAACCACCATCCGAACGGCGTTTTGGATATGTTGTGCATTTTGAGCAGAACGTACACAGCGAGTAAGGCATTTGTCATAGGCGGAGAGATAGGGAGACCCTAGTGGTACGTATCTCGTGGATTGTGTCGAGATTTTCTGACTAGGATTTTCACAGGTGGGAAATTCCATGCCGTCATCCTCGCTGCACGAGCTGCGGTATGTCATTGGACTCGAGGTTCTACTCGAGTCTATGAAATATGTGCAGCTCAAAGGGGCTTCTCTCCTTGCATTGTCACTAGTGGTCGTGTGACCTGCATTACCCATCCCTCCTCCCCGCCAGCCTCAGACGACGGTGCTCAACACGCTCCCGCGCACTTCGCTAGCACACGAGCCTTCTTACTGGACCCTATGGAGCCCGCTCGAACATCGTGCATCAGGTGCGCTGGTCATATGCTGTCTTTGCTCCATATTCGCCTTTCACAGCTGAATTCTCAGAACTGCGCGACGCAGAGCGAACCCTCTCCTTCGAGGATCCAGGCGCAACGCCACCGTTCAGGAAGACTGGATGATCCTCAACCCCAGAAAGCTCGAAATCCCATGACTAGACGGCGGTCCGATCTGCGCGAGGATACTGGGTTTCACCTAGGTCTTCTGGCAGCTTCTCCCTATGAACCTTTCTCGGATCGTCGCTGTCAAAGCTGGACTCTTTCAAAACTATCAGCCACCGAACAGCCAACCGAGAACTTACGCGGTTGAATTCTGAGCGGGGCTCCCCGCCTACCCTAAAGCTGATATCTAGATATCCGCAAGGATAAGATAGACATGGTGTCATCCCAGCGATTCCGCTCTTGAAGCAGTGCAGATCCGTGTCAAGGCACCTCGGCAGCCACTATCTCAAAGACGATTATGCAACGGATGACCTTCGGAGATTCTGCTATGGCGACAGTCTGTGCCGTGGTCCAGCCAGCTGCAACCTAGGTTATGCCGGACAAACGTGCCCCAACCTTCTCCACCGCAAATGCCAAGCCGATTGCCTACTTGCTCTTCGCCCAGGCTGTTGTCCTTCGTGAAGTTTGAATTGAGCTGGGATGGCTGTGATGCGCTGCGAAGTTTGCTTTCGGAAAGGGTGAGCTGTCCATTGCAAACCCCGCATCGCATGCTGCACGATCTGACTCAACTTCACTAGCTCGGTGACAGATACACACGCAGCAGAACATCCCTGTGTCTGGCCTTCTGCGCGACTTTGCGCGTCCACTGTAACCTCTTTCGATGATGGCCAGAACCCCGGAGCTCGCTCGGCATTGCGTAGTCCGTGGAGGACCGTCGGTATGACGCGCACTTTTGCTGCGTCCGTCATAGTCTGGACTTCCTCTTCTCTTCTTTTTTTAATATTGTTTCTTGGAACAGTCTAAAGTACCGCCAATCATGGCACTCGTTCGTTTATTTTAACTGTGAAATGTTTGCAATGATTCACGCTGGCTCTCCAGTTCGTCGCTCGCCATGCATTGTGACATTCACCATACACCTTCAGCGCTGTGAACGAACCAACATTCTACCCAGTGCCCATCTGTAGAAGAATCCGTTCTCCTCGGCTTTGTCAGGGTCGAACGACCAGGTGAGACTCGATCATCCGTTATGCAAGTACCCGTAGTAGAATCCTCCCCTCCAAAAACGCACATACGAGGGGTCACGGGGATCTTGAACCCTTTCCTGACCGTTCAGTGGCTAGAACACGATCTTCTTCCCTTGGGCAGGAACGATGCTGGCACTCTGCTTTTCCTTGAGCTTCTTCTTGGCTTCCCAGGACGGATGCAAAGGCCTGTCTTCTCGAGGCTTGAATGCTGGAGGTTGAGCTATCCAGACGGGGAGGTCAGCATTCTCAGAACGACAATTTGAAAAGCTAGACGTACCAAAGGGTGCGCTCTGACCTTGCTGAAAGTGTGAAGGCGGACCATGCCCGGCGAATTTGGTCTGCTCTCTGTTGGCTTGCGGTCGTTTGTCTCCTGGTACAGAGCTCGGACGTGGTCGTCCTCGACTTCCTTTCTCATGATCTACCTTGACGTGGTTGGCATTTCTGCCGTATTTCTTTTCCCAGATACTGTGCGGGAATTAGTCATACGTCCAAGTGATATACACGGCGACATACGCTCTGCGGGCGCGCTGCCCTCTGCGGTTCTTTTTGGGAGCATCATCGATATCTTCTGGCTCGCTATCGCTATCACCACGCGTGAAGCCGACAGAAAGGGATGGTAGAAACGTGGAGGCCGTGCCGTCTGGCGTCTTGAGCGCAGTCTTAGATTGATGTGCCTTCGCAGAGGGATGTACAGACGCAGTAGCCTTCGTCTTCTTCGGCGGAGGAACCTCGTCACTGCTATCTTCATGCTCTTCGTCGCTATCCCCTCGTGACGCTTCGCTCTCAGCCTCGGACTCGTCCTCTTCTTCGCCGTCTATTGATCCGGATTCCCAGCCACCATCGTCTACCACCTCGTCATCTTGCTCTATGACTTCCCGCTCTGATTCTTCCTCGCCAGACACATCCGAATGCTCGAGTTCAGACTCTGAGTCGGAGCCCGAGGCTTTGGGCGTTCTCGTGGGTGTTTTTCGTTGAGAGCTAGCCGCAACTTCATCTGCGTCCTCAGCATCTGAACGCGGTGCTTTTGGTGGAGGGTTGATGATGTTTCGGAGAGAAGCCACTACGGCAGATACTTCCGATGCTAGGCCTTTTGAACTCAGAAGTCGTGCATCAATCTTTGCCTCCGGTGAACCTGGTTTCGCTGTAGGTAGATGGGTACCGGAAAGTTCGGATGCTAGAGCGATGGCAAAATGTTCATTCGATGACAGTACTTTGTCTTTCTTGAGCTTCGAATGCAGAGCTGTGATTGCAAATAGCTCGATATCCAACGGCTAGACACGATTTAGAAGTCAATTACGAGAGAGAAGAGCGAAAGACGAAGACCATGCCTTCAGGTAGTTGAGTTCAGCTTCGAGGTGCGAGATGTCGGACGATTGAGGGTCCTTTGCTCTGCTCCGTGTCAGCCTAGGTTGTACGAATACGAAATAGCAGTGCGCACCTGACTCCCTTCAGTCTTTTTACAGACCTCTGCATCTCTTGCCCCTTCGCTTTCTTGGCCGCTCTACGAACTTCTACTACACCATGATGCTTTAGACCTTCAACGCATCAGCATACAATATGACTGCATAAACGTAACCACGCAACATACCAACTTGCTTTTCAGCTTTGTACTGAGGTCTTCCTAAACAGCTAGCATCAGTCCAGAAGAAACGACACAAAAGGCAATACTCACCTGCACCCCTGTGTGCTCTCCTCTTTTACGCTTGACTCCAGTCACTTTGAAATCGGTAGGCATTCTATATCGGTTGTCTATCGTGAGATGTAGCCGAGGATGAAGATGGGGAAAGGGTATATGCCGCAGAGTGGTGGTAGAGGTGCTGAGAATTGTGGGCAGCGGAAGCCAAGGCCCGGTACCGCGTTTCTGTACTGTTTCTGTAGACGCCGCCGCCAACGCGCCCACAGTGCCCAAGTGGAACTTGTAGTGCGACCAACGCCATGTACAATTGTCTCTGTTCTTCTGCGATCTAGCTCAGCTAGAAAGTCTGAGCTTGTGAGAGCCAGTTGCTAGCTGTACGTTTTTGTTAGCCGGTACGCAGGAAGAAAAGCTCATTGCATCCTCAGCATCGCATCTGAGCTGCGGTCATCGATCTCCAGCGCCGGCGACGCGACTATGGACGACTCTCAGTATGACAACAGGATTTTCACCGCGTTTGAGAAAAAAGAGGAGTTTACCGAACTACAGAACCAGATTCTTTTCCCTGAGCCAAGTGGAAGATCGCCGGGAGAAGATGCAGAGGCATATGGTGGGATAGCGATGAAGATCTCGAATATAGTAAGCTACCTCGCAAATGACTTTGCATACGGTACACTGATCCCTCTCATTGGTCTGTTTCTAGCTCGACGAGTATCTTGAACAGTCTTACCTGGTAGATTCGCATCTTGAGTCTCTGATCACGCCGGTTGTAAATCAACTGAAGGCCTCCGCAAGTGAAGCTCGTGCTGGCGTCACCGAGCGAAATTCTGAGTATACGGCACGCGTCGCATTCCTTTTATACCTCTACGTGAAGTTTCGTGGATATAAGACAATAAGTCAGTATCAATTTCCCTTCTATGCCACCTGAAACTCTGATTGAGTTCATTTAGCCCGATTTTTCCCTCACGAGATCGCCGACCTAGAAATCGCCCTAGGTTTCCTACTCATGCCGAATGGTCCCGCTAGCATTCCACGTTACTGGTCTTTGCGATATATCATGCTCCTCTGGCTTTCCTTGATTTGCATGCTGCCTTTTGACCTTGAGCAATTCGACGAGCACGAGCACCGAGGACGAACAGCTGCCAATATAGAGAGTGTAGCCAAGGCCCAGTTGTCCAAAGCTGGAGTGGAGCGTGACGCTGCTGCCATCTTATTATCTCGCCTCTACTCCAGGTAATTGATGGTTTGTCTTCCGCTTACCTTCCGTGCACTGATACGTTTCTTGTCAGAAAGGATACCGTATCGAAGTTTCCAGCTTTTCTCCTCTGGAGTAAAGATCTTATTCAGTCCAGCACTGAAGTATTCTCCGTACGTCCGCTGTTTCCAATTGTGTTCATTCCTTTGATGCAATACAGGTCATGGGTTGCCTACGAGTCCTTTGTGAAGTGACGAAGTCCGGGTCTGCTTATCTGGTACAGGATCATCTCCCTGCCTTCCTGCAAGTCTCCTTGGCGGTTTCCGAGCACAAAAACCTGATGTCAAACACAGTCATACGCAAATTAAGAACGAAACTTGTGGCTCGCGTTGTACTCCGCCTGCTCCCTGTTCGGTCTAGAAGGTCACGTAAACGCGGTATGTCTCATCCCTACCAGCCGGGCATTTTTGAAGCTGAACGTGAACTGCAGGCAAAATTTTGATTGGCACAACTGATGAGCAAGAAGAGTCGCTGGACAACGACGAGATTGATGTACCAGAAGAAACGGAATCCACGCTAGAGGAACTGTTCCAAGGTTTGCAGGATAAGGTACGCCTCACACCGTTCTACAACGCTCAGCATCACTGAAGGATCAACAGGACACAGTTGTGAGGTATTCTGCCGCCAAGGGTATTGCTCGCATAGCAGAACGACTCCCAGCGGACTTTGGAGAACAGATTCTAGACAATGTTTTGCAGCTCTACTCCATTCACTCCATTGCCCTCGCTAGGATGTACGAGCTTCCGACTGTGGCCGAAGCTACTTGGCATGGTGCATCCATTGCCTGTGCCGAACTGGCGCGTCGCGGTCTTATTGCCAACCACAAACTGCAAGAAGTGCTTGATTGGCAGGGAAAGGTGAGCACGATCGTTGGGACAGTCATCAATTTCCGTTGATGCATGATTAGGCTCTGTATTTCGACATTCGACAAGGCTCTCATTCAATTGGATCAAGCGTCAGGGACGCCGCTTCATATGTCATCTGGTCCTTGGCTAAAGCTCAAAGCACCGATGCTCTGGCTCCTTTCATGGTCGACCTCTCACAAAAACTGGTGACTGTTTCTATCTATGACCGAGAAGTTCATATAAGACGGGCTGCTAGTGCAGCATTTCAAGAATGTGTTGGCAGAACGGTGCGTTTACGTGATCATTGACCCGCTGTATTCAAAGCTCAGACATGAAGTTAGAACCTATGCCCGCATGGCATACCTGTCCTGGGCAAGACTGATTTTTACTCCGTAGGGCTAAGGCGGAACGCATTCTTGGTCGCTGCGCCTGAGGTTGCCGGATACGAGGAATACCGCACGGTTCTCATAGACCACGTCCTCGGCTTCACGCTACGTCATTGGGATCCCGTCATGAGGCAGTTGGGAGCGCAGAGTCTGAAGGAAATCTGCCATCGGGATATGTCGACTCTTGCACCAACCATCGCCACTCGCCTGGTATGTTTCACCTCTATCTTTTGCGATGATTCTCTCTGATCGTCAGAAATAAGGCCGAGTATTTGACGTTTCCAGATTCCGCGGACGTGCACGGCGCCCTGCTCGCTCTTACCGAGCTGGCCTCTGAATGTCGCCAAGATGTACATTTAGAACCGCTCAGACGGCAGGTATGAATTGTTGCTCCTACTATATTCGTATGCTTAATCTTACACCTTGGCAGATATTTTCATACCTTGAAACCATTCCACCAACCACTGTGTTGTCGCATAGACATGAACTGATTACAGCTGCTGCATGCAACCTTATCGCCACCAGTATTGCACTGGAGGACTTAGAATCTCCCTCCAAAGGTGCTTTGCCGCCATGGCGCAAGATCATTGAGTTTGGTCTAAAGAACAGAGGCATCGCTGTCCAAGAATCAGCGGCAGAAGCAATGTCAGCGATCAGCAAGCTTGTAGACTGCTCAGCAGCCGTGCAAAGATGAGTGTTCCAGCTGTCACTCTTGTCTAGAAAAATGTCTTATACCTCAATACATTGATCAAAGAAGCAACTCAGCCAGCATCACAGCAAGCCGTTTGTCGGATGCTTGGACTTCTTGATTATAATCAGCACGGCCATGGCCTCATGCAGGTTCTACAATATCTACTTGGCAGTGTTGACCGTCAGGTACTGTGCATCGTCTATGAATACGCCATCACAGCTGACACAGGGACGTACGACCAGTCACCTACGACGTTGCAGAACGTTGAGGCACGTAGAAATGCGTACGCTTCGATTTCTCAGATTTTGGAGAATGTTGTACCCAGGCTCAGCGAACGTGAGGCCCTTATACGCGCATCGGACGACTGACACTGACGTATATTACTAGATCTCACACCCGCCGTTGTATGTGAAATGATCGACTCTCTGCAGGTCGGACTTGAAGACTATACCACCGACGAGAGAGGCGATGTGGGTTCGTGGATTCGGATGGTGTGTATCAAGGGTCTTGCCGATGTATCGGTCATTCTGCTGGCGAACGGACAACACATTCCGGCTCTAGAAAGCTATCTTCCGCCTGCGAAATTCCACACTGCTATCGGTGGAATTTTGAAGCAAGGTGTCGAGAGACTGGATAATGTGCGCCAGCAAGCCGGTCAACAGCTACTACGAATATTGGAGCTCCAGCTACTTAATCTACCTGGAAAGGAACGATGGGCCGTCGAAGGCGGTAGTTTGATGCATCGTCTCTTTTTGAAGTGAGCACTTTGTAGAATCCCCACCGCGTACAAGCAAGCTCATTTTGTTATTAGTGGAGAAGAGAATATCGGATGGCATGAAGGTACCTGGCTATTCCCCAAAGCTGTGCAATTGCTAGAGATAAAGGAGTATCGGCGACAACTACTCTCAGGACTAGTTCTGAGCGTGAGTAGCCGAACAGATAGTACCGTAAGTTCAAGGTATTGAACTAGTCGGTTTGAAGCTCATCGATACTACAGCAACGACCGGTCTCCACGAGTCTGGTTAACTTCGCCAAGTCACTTCCTCCTCGTGAGACAGCGGATGCCGGTTACAGCAGCCAGACTTTAGCGGAGGACCTGATCGCACACTGCTCCCAGAATCTGACGGCGAATGGAATCGTTATACCCGTTCTCCAGACGTTCAATGTTCTATTAGAAGGCGATGCGTTCGAAGCACTACACGAACATCCCTCCGGTTCTCAAAGGTATTTAGTCATATTCAGCTTTATTTGCGTCGTGAGACCTGACGATCTATCCACTTAGTCTCCGAACATTGTTCTCGATTGCATCAAGGAATATACCCAAAGTCAAGAACGTTCAAAGAATCAGTGCATGCATGAGAATGTGAGTTCTCTTCGCGTCTCTACGCTTCTCTAGCCCATAATCATATACAGCTTGGTCAACATGTTACCCATGCCGGCTCTGCGCCCGCAGTGTGTCGCGAAGCTGCCTGAATTTCTCGCTCACCGATACCCAAAGGTTCGTCCTGATGGCGCATGGACGACCGCGATCAATCTCATTCAGTTCAATTGTAGATGAGAGCGGATACTGCGGAATACCTGTATCTTATCCTGCAAACAAAAGATTTGGGAATCGAGACCGACGAAGCTGAGGACGTCATTCTGGAGACCGAATGGTACGCCTCGAACACGTTTTCATCTTCATCGGTCTGCGTAACTCAGGCACCTGGCTGATAACAGGTCTTCTTCCGATCTTGCCACTGTTCGAGAGGCTGCTTGGCGCTGCGCTGAGCTGCTGTCGGAGGAATGAATGGTGATGAACATGCACGCATCGTCCTCACCAAGTCCTCACAAAATGATCAGCTATGTCATCCAGACTCCTACCCAGCTTCCCGAGTAAGGACCTCTGTCACATGTATGGATCGCGGCTGTACGATGTAAATCTTTGAGTTTCGAGACCATGGTGTTTGTTGGATCGTCGTGTCGGATTGCCTGGATCGTGTTTATACTATTGAACGTACCTTACAGCAAGAAGCTTATCGCAATGTTGGTCTCGAAGCGTTGAAAACAGGAAGATCGTGCCGTGGGAGTCTGAATCTTGATTACCGCTTTTGGGACCATCACTCTCCATAGTGCTGAGGCTCTGCCGCAAGAGTTGTTCGCCAACTCCGTCGTCCTCTCTTCCTTACGTCCCTTCCTTTTCCTCTTCTTCTCACTTAACGATGACGGCGGACCCACGAATCAGCGACAGAGAACTCGCTGCAATCAACGCGGCAGCAGTGACGAAAGAGTACCGGGTGCAGCCACATCTCGGTACGATGGGAATCCTTCCACTGCATTATATGTACTGACACCAGGTCCTCTCATACAGATTACCGGACTGTGTCCGCCATCAACGGGTGTGTTCCTTCAGGCATTTCTAGTGAGATTTGCGCAGCAGAGTTCTGAGATCGCGACTGCAGCCCGCTAGTGGTACTGGACAATGTCAAGGTGCGCGTTGCGTTCTAAATCCCAGCGTGTCGAAGGGCACTGACGCACGAGTTCATTAGTTCCCATCATACAACGAGATCGTACAACTCACGCTTCCAGATGGAACAAAACGCGGTGGTCAAGTGCTGGAGGTGCAGGGCAAGAAAGCCATTGTGCAAGTCTTCGAAGGCACATCAGGAGTGGACGTGAAAGCTACCCATGTAGAGTTCACCGGAAGCAGCATGAAGTTGCCTGTGGCGGAGGACATGTTGGGTCGGATATTCAACGGCTCTGGTATTCCGATTGACAATGGTCCGAAAGTGTTTGCGGAGGATTATCTGGACATTAATGGTGCGCCGCACGTTTGCTAGTCGTGTCCGCAGTACGCTTACGTCCCTCTGCGTTGACTAGGCTCAC
The DNA here is from genome assembly GCA_004332605.1 of Steccherinum ochraceum. NCBI lineage: Eukaryota > Fungi > Basidiomycota > Agaricomycetes > Polyporales > Steccherinaceae > Steccherinum > Steccherinum ochraceum. The sequence goes on along the minus strand of RWJN01000178.1, from coordinate 45,520 downwards.
CTATCAACCCCTACTCACGCATATACCCTGAGGAAATGATCCAGACCGGTATCTCGACGATCGACGTCATGAACTCTATTGCGCGTGGACAGAAGATCCCCATCTTCTCTGCCGCGGGTCTGCCTCACAATGAAGTGCGTACATCTGGTTTCCACGTCTACCACCTTCTGTGACCTCGTGTTTGCAGATTGCTGCTCAAATTGTGCGACAAGCTGGTTTGGTCAAAGGGCCTACGAAAGACGTTCACGATGGCCATGAGGACAACTTCTCAGTCGTCTTCGCTGCTATGGGTGTCAACATGGAGACCGCACGCTTCTTCAAACAGGACTTCGAAGAGAACGGTAGTCTGGACCGTGTCACCCTGTTCTTGAACTTGGCAAACGACCCCACAATTGAACGTATCATCACTCCTCGTTTAGCGCTAACGACAGCCGAGTACTATGCATACCAGCTAGAGAAGCACGTGTTGGTCATTTTGACCGACATGTCTTCGTACGCTGACGCGTTACGAGAGGTACGAGACCGTCTCGGCTATCTTACATCTCAGCGTGGTTTTCATTTTGGTCACTCAAAATCTAGGTGTCTGCTGCTCGTGAGGAAGTGCCTGGCCGAAGAGGGTACCCCGGTTACATGTATACCGATTTGTCGACCATCTACGAGCGTGCAGGTCGTGTCCAGGGCCGTAATGGTTCCATCACCCAGATCCCTATTCTGACCATGCCTAACGATGGTACGCAAATCAGAATGTTCGCTCTCCCTTCATTTGTACACCTGCTGACTGCGCCTGAAGATATCACTCACCCCATTCCTGATCTGACTGGTTACATTACTGAGGGCCAAATCTTCGTCGACCGTCAACTACACAACAGACAGATTTACCCGCCTATCAATGTCCTGCCATCATTGTCTCGTCTCATGAAGAGCGCTATTGGCGAGAAGCTGACGAGGAAGGATCACGGAGATGTGTCGAATCAGCTGGTATGTGTTTTACTGATATCCAAAGACGTCGAACTCAAACATGAACATGACCCCACAGTATGCCAAGTATGCGATTGGTCGAGACGCAGCCTCCATGAAAGCTGTCGTCGGTGAGGAAGCTTTGTCACCAGAAGACAAGCTCGCTCTCGAGTTCCTGGACAAATTCGAGCGCCAGTTCGTCGGACAAGGTACGGTCATCATCCGCCTCCTCCAGAGCGCTCCGATCACACAACTTGTACTGAACGCGTGTGTGTCTTCCAGGCGCCTACGAGTCCCGAACGATCTTTGAGAGCTTGGACTTGGCCTGGACCTTGCTGCGTATCTTCCCGAAGGAACAGCTGAACCGCATCAACCCCAAGATCATCTCCGAGTTCTACGCGCGCAAGGCGACGAGGAAGCCGACAGAAGACGTCAAGGCAACAACAGGCGGGAAGACGGACGACAAGCTCATTGACGACGCGTGAAGGCGTACATGACGATCGTCGTTGGGAGATCGGCAGTCGACACACTTCGCTTGTTATATACTTCGCTCAAGCCCTTGTAGAATCTCGCAACCCGCTACCGCAAGAAGTGTGGAATGATAAACTTTGCATTTATGAACTCTACTTCTCTCTCGCTTTTGTTCTTTCGACGCTCATTCCAGTGCCCACACCACCACGCCTTTTTCGCGTGGCGTCCCAAGGGGGTGTTTACGTGTGTTCGTCCGGCTTCGGGATCGAAGCAACCGTGACACCACAACAACAAGCTTTCAGGTGAACGTCCTGCAACGTGAGTCGTGACGTCAAAATGGAACCGTCCAGCAGAAGCCTGAGGGACGGCGCCAGGAGTCTGTAAGGTTCCGTGGACTTGTGAGTCGTGAGTCGGTTCTTTTTTGTTTGCCATTTGCGGTATGCACAAAGGGACTGACGACGACCCCCGACAGGAAGCGGGTGTTCAGCGTTCAGCGTTCACTCGCACCTTGCTGTAGTTGGGTTTGCGCATGCTACCCACCCACTCTGTGCGAGGAGGGATCGACTGTGTCTGGCCTATTAGGCGAGAGGGTTCGTTCCAAGCAGACTTTCTGTCTTTCCTAAGCCTTTCCCCAGCAAGAGCATGCACGAGTACAGTGCGGGGTACGTCACGGTCCCGCGGTGAGCTTATAAGCCTTCCACCCTGTGCGAGGAGGGCTAGGTCTAGGCGAGAGGGTTGGTTCCAGACAAATTTTCTTTCCTTTGCTTTTCCCAAGCAAACAGCAAGTCCAATACAGGGTAGGGTCGTTCCACACACACAGATCAATATTCAATCCCTCAGGCCTTTTCAGCTTGCCGATTTCCACTCACGTGTTCCACAAGCTGGCCAGACGACTCACCCATCGCATCCGCCCGAAGAACCGATAATCAACCGTGCTTCCCTGGTGCGCGAGTGCGCGGGATCAAGGAAAGTTACCAGCACTATCTATCGCGGGACCTTTAGATTTCGTGTACGCTGTACAGCGATTTCGAAGACAAGGGCCGACGTCGCGTCGCATTTGCACTCTTTGAAAGTTCAATGCAGTGGCACGCTCGGTCGGGGTCGCGACATGGAGATGCGTTTGCCTTTACACGTATACGTTGGCCCTTTCGATCTGTCCGGGCGGGGGTGAATCAGATCCGAGGGGGGGAGCAATGCATACTCCAATGATCAATCCGTCAAGTGCAGGGTACTGTACATGGATTGAACGTACAAGTTGAATTCCCTGGATCTTGGACATCTATAGCTGACGTTTCTTGCGATCGAGCGATGCTAGGGACGTGATCTACGAACTCACCGACTACATTGACTTGGGGACAGGATGCATCGGCGGTGGACGTCGGTAGATGCGCATGCTTGGTAACATGCCAGGGTCGTTTTCGAGCGGTGATAATGTACCATTTCAACGTCGCGAAACCCAATGCAGTTCGTTCGAATTGGACAAGCGTGTCGCCGATGGTATCCCCACGTGTAAATGCAGCGGCCATACTAATAGTCTGAGAACCCGACCGTGCAAATCAATGAGGATGCCAAGGGGTGCCAACGTACGGTGCACAGTATGAGCCCAAGGATACACATACGGGGCAATGCCCAGGCTGCTGCCGCAACTTTCACCAACCGCTGGGCCGACTTGCCTCTATATGAAGGGTACAACTCCCAGGAACAATATCGCACACAATATTGACTGGCTGGAACGAACGATAGAGATAGAGTTCGGATGAAGTCCTGATAAGTCAGTAAGTGGGTAACTTGAGTGGAAGTGGGAAGAAGCCGCGCTTGGGCTCGCTTGGCGGTGTATGGTAATTGGGACACACCTGGCAATCTTCGCGGGAAGATGGGGTCCATTTGTGGGTGGCTTATAGGCCGGATTCGCACGCACCAACTATCATATATCCACCCAGCATCGGAGGGCGGCACAGCATGTACTAGTAAATCTACCAGACTGTATCATTATGTCGGCTCGCAGCTTGGAGCGTCGAGGAGGAGGAGAACCACTGGTACACTGCGGCTGGAGTCCAGGGCCATATGTGGGTGGCTTTGGGGCCGGATTCGCACGCGCCAACCACCCAGATCGGCGAGCGGGGCGGCAGACTCGGTGCATGCGCGTAGCTTGGTCGTATGGAGGTTCGGAACGAAGGACGATTCGGATATTGAGGCGCAACCATAAAATTAATTTACAGTCACATAGGGGATGTCGTACCGAGTGGCACAAGGCGGCACACTGGCAACCAATGACCATCTGGACGATTGCATTTCAAGGCCAACGCCAACCTGACCACGCCGACGCGTACTTTCAATTTGGACCGGCCGCCTTTCCGCACATCTCGGTATAACCACACCCGGGGCGCACGCACGAGTGGCGGCGCGCAAAGAAGATTGACTCTGAGAGGCATCGCATTTGAAGATTGTTTTGGTAGATGTAATTGCAACTTTGCAAGCTGGCGTCTTTGAAAAGCAACGAGATCTATCGTGCGTGAAGGCATCATGCGTGAAGGCAAAACGCAAACAAACTGGAGTAAAAAAGATTGAGGCGTGATAACAAGGGACATGTAGAAAGCACAGGGTTTTTATATGAGGTAGAATTTTTGCGAGCCTCGTGTCCGATCCCGAACTCAGCTAGTAGCACGCTACGATCAAGCTACGATTGCGCGACGGCAGCAGTCAAAGAGCATATGTCTCGGGAGGACGCATGATCGATGCATGATCTTCATTGACAAGTAACGACCTAATGGGATCAAAGTGGCACGGAGACACGGTGTTTTTGTGTTGATCAGCTGCCTGCCTGCCTAACGCAAATGTCAGATTGGAAGAAAGACAAAGACACCGAGTGGCGGAAACGGCCAAGGACTGAAAGAGGATGATGGCCGTGGGCAGTGGGCACAGGGAGACGAGTCGAGTAGGTACAGTAGCTGTGCGATAGGGGGGAGGAAGGTTGAGCAGGGGGTTGGGACGCGACTACGAGGTTTGGAACGGTGGACGCGGACGCTGGGCTGAGAAGAGAAAGAGAGAGCGTGGCTGGGGCGAGCTGAGATAACGCTGCGATAGCAGGACGGAGATGGGGGAAGCTGATCCGCGTAGGGAGGTGGGTTCGGAGGAATGAGAAATCGGGTGTGGATTGGGAGTTGAATGGGAGTGGAATGGGCGAGGAATGTACGCTGATTGCGGTGGGACAAGCGAGGAGAGCAACGGGGAAGGCGGTGGGTAGGACGACGAGAGATGGACTGGAGGAAAGCACGAGGGCGCTTGGGAGGGCAGGCAACCGCAAGGAAAGCGTCCTGGGATGTCCCAAGCGGCCACCACGTTGGACCCGTCCTCCCACCTAAATATGCCCGTCTCTTCTCTTTCTCTCCTCCCTCTCCCTCGCTCTCTCGTCTCCCATGGACGACTGCACCCACCTCCCCCGCAAACGCAAGGCTGACGCCGACGACTGTCCATGCGCCCCCGATTCCTCTACGCGTGCTCCCTCCGACGCTGCGCCCGCCCCAGACCCGACGTTTTTACCCCAGGCCGCCACTCCCAGGATGCCCGACTCCGTAGACCTCCCCGCGGCCTCTTCCTGGAACCGGCCCCGTCATAACACCGTCCCCCTCCTCCAGTGGCACCCTCCCTCCATCGCCACCACCCATCCCTTCCTCCCACCCATCCAAGGCCCCTCCCGCCCCAAGCGTCCCCGCATCGAGATACCCTCCTCTCCCCGAAAAGTACGCAGAGCTCGTACCCCCTTCACTGCCCTCGTGCCCGCTAGAATGTCCCGGCACGCTCGTCTCGGCGAACTCAGAGACACCGGTGTCGTGTCTGCCACGGAGCCACGGCCCAGCAGAACAACCTATCTCAGTGCAGGCCACTTGTCTCCTCCCCATCGCCCCGCCCACTCCGCCCCTTCCTCCCCGACGATCGAGCCTGTATCACCGCATGTGCCATCGCACCAGCCACCGATCAACAGGGAGACGCTAAAAGAACTGGACTTGGAGGCTATTCTTCGGAATCCACAGCTTCGTGAGTACTTCACTCTGTCTCGGCTATCTTTCTTTGTTGAGCCAGTGATCCCACCAGGCCATGATCTGCTCTTCGACTCCGGCCTGCAATTCCGGCCCACCTCCAGCCGGCGAAAACGCGACCTCGCCGACAACTACTGGAGCGCCATCGTGCGCGAGCTCGAGAACGGCTGCACCTGCGCGACCGTGGACGCGCACGGCCGCCCCCTCGAGCGCGTCTGCATCTGCAAATCCGTGCCCATGCCCGTCGGCCGGTCGATCCGCGCGTCCACCCCCGCCGGCACCTTCGTGACCGTGCGCACGCCCTCGCGGCTCAAACCCCTCCTCACCGAGCTCCTCGAGGTGCTCATCTCCATCATCCAGCCCGTCGTCCCCGGGCTCCTGGGCTTGCACCCCGGGCTCTTGCACCCGCAGTACAACCAGAACGCGGCACACGTGGCGCTGTTGCGGGCGATGCTGGATGCGGACCTCATCCAGCAGGAGATCGATCATGGGTTGTTTGACCCGTGCGGGGTCTTCCAGACCATTGGAGATATTGTGCGCTGCTATTGCGCGCCGATGCGGGACCACGCTGTGGATCAGATGGTGCAGCTCGCGCAGAGCTGCTCGCCCGGTGGCGAGGGCACGAAGGCGGACGCCGTGCGCGCGATTCGCGTGTGTTTCGAGATTATGGAACTGATGAAACTGGTGTGTTGTCTTTTCTCGTCTCGTGTGTTGTGGTGTGAATGGGAAAGTGGATTGTGTTGTTCTGATTCTGTTTTATCATCACCTCGTGGCAGGACGTGGCAAATCATCAACTACAGACTCTCCGGCCTTATCTCGTGCACTCGGCCGCCCAGTTCGAGCTCAAGACCTTCCAGGAATCTCGTCAGAAAGGCTCCCTCTCTTCCTCCTCTTCCTTGGCCTCCTCTTCCTCTTCCCCTTCGAACTCGCCATTGCCGTTCTCACTCACCATCACGCGCGAATGGCTCAAGAGCGCGTACGCACAAACCCCATCACCATCCATAGCGGTCTCCCGCACCGTCAGCGGCCCAAAACCCTCGCGCCACGCGCAGATCCAGGCGACGCTCACCCGCGCCCTCGTCAGCCTCATCTTCGACCCGCCCTCCTCCGTGTGCACGCCACTCAGCTCGCCCTCGACGACGATGACGGGGAAAGGGGAAGGGAAGACAGAAAGAGGGTACCCGGAGACGCTGTACCTCGACCACGCGCGCCTGGGTGTGCTGAGTCGGGACGCGGCGGATTTCACGGCGCTGTACATGCTCATGATGCTTCATCGGCAGCTTCTTCATTCAGGTTCCACCACCAGCACCGGATCCTCATCCTCAGCAAAAGAAAAAGCGAAAGGGCAGACGAGGACGGTGGTGGTGAAGCCGGAAGAGCTGTTGACGTTGAAGAAGGACGTGTGGGAGATCGGGCCTGCGCATTTCGGGCTGTGTTTCCGCCAGGGCGAGTTCGGGTGCGGGGGCGAGGAGAGGGAGAGGGAGAGGGAGTGGGAGAAGTGGCGGGATGAGATTGGGAATGCGGTGTTGCACCTTACCGTGCACGCTACCGACGCCCGCTCTGCCTCCTCTCCTCCTAGTGAGAATGGGAATGCGTTGCCGACGCGGACGCCGGACGCGGGGCTGCTGAACCTCGCTACGAACTGGGTGCGCTCGCATTTGAGGAAGGACTCGGCGCTGAGCGGGCTCATGCGCACGCGGTTGAGGAAGAAGGTCGAGGAGGTCGCGTTGGGGTTGGTGTTGCCCTCTCCTTCCCCTTCCTCTTCTTCCCCCTCTTCCACCTCCACCCCATCTTCCACTTCTTCGCTTTCGCTTTCGCTCAAGAAACCCTCTCCTGCCTCCGAACCAGCTCCATCCGCGAATGTGGCGAGTAGCGGCCTGGAACCGCTCATGCCGGAGATCACCCATCTGGCAGAGCGCCTGGTGAAGCTGGTGGGCATCCATATGAACGTCTACGGCGCGCTGTATACCCAGCCTGGGTTCGTCTTTCCATGAGGCCCGGTGGACGTTCGTGACGTACAGCAGCACATGTGCCCTTCTTCTGCCTCGGAGGACTTCTTGATCGCGCGAAGGCCTGCTGGCAACGAGGATCCTCGCCCTCCGATTGGCCCGTTCGTTGGTTGGTTTAGGCGCGACCTCACCACGTTCCCGCGACGCTACCCTACAACGTACCGCGTTCCCGCGACGCTGCACTCCCAAGTTACCCATAATGATTGGAGTTGTCAGCGTTAGCGGCACGCCTTCCCTTCTCCCCTCCTCCTACCACCTCCCCGTTGACAGGACGCTTATACGATTATACCGGTAATGCCAGACGATTCGCTTCGCTACTCTCTCACTGTCTCTGTCTATCATCATGACTTCGATTACGACTTACTACTGCTTATTTTCTTTTGCTGTTTTTCTCCTGCTCTAAGATCTGCGTCATCTTCTACAGTTTTCCGCCTTTTCTTTTTCTTTTCCTCTTAGTCACCCCCGCGACCTCGCCATGTAAGTACATAGTAGTACTAGTTAGTACAGCCTTAATGAAACGAAAGAAAGAAGTACATCCGAAATTTTCTCTTCATGACCGTTGAAAACTTGGTTGAAAAACTGTTTTGCTGTTTTGCGATGTAGCATCGGAGAGACACACCGGAGACGGGAATCGGTCCGCAGACCCGGAACGAACGGGAGCAAAACACGAGGCGGAATTAGCCGATCGCGATGACATGGCTTCATTTGGTCACTGCACCTGATCGACGGAATATTGTTTGCAGGCGCCTATTTGTACGGTGCCTTGGCTTGCCTTGGTCGTCTTTGGTCGCCGTGCCGCCCTCTGCGCTCGACCGTCGACGCCGTGACCCGTCTTTCTCCTTCACGGCTTCGATTCTGCTGTTGTTGATGACCCTCTAGCTTTGAGAGCACTCGTTATGTCGTCGACGACCTCGGGCACACCCACCGACGCTTCAGGTTCTTCCTCCGTCGCGACTGCGACCGCTACAGACAGCAGCCCTCCTCCGAACTCTGGCGGCGGGACGTCGACGCCGCTTTACCTGTGCGTACCCTCACTTTCATCCTTCTGCCTTCCACCTTCTTCACACTCAATCTAAGCCAACTCACGTGTTCGTTGACCACAGATTCACATTCCTCGCAACCCTCTTCGTCCTGATCGGCGTATCCTGCGCGATCGTCCTCCGCTCGTTCTACCTGCGCCGGCAGATGCGGCGTCGGTACGCGGAGGCGGTCCTCGCCGGGTTCATCCCGCCCTCGCCTGCCATGCCCGGTGAGAGAAGGAGGAAGAGGAAGAACGAGTTTGGGGAGAAGCCGAGGTTGTTCGATGTGGTGGTCGTGCCTGCTCGGGCGGAGGGAGAAGGAGGAGGAGAAGGGGGAGGGGAGGAGTGGGAGGAGCTTTTGGTGCGTGTTTTGGTGCCTTTTTTGGGTCGGGTGGGGTGGCGTGCTTATAGATGGGGGTGGTTGTAGCCTGTGTCTGCGAAAGCGAAGATACCAAAGCCGCGCTCGATACCCGCAGAACCCGATCCCCCGCCCACTCGAATATCCGCATTCAAGAATACCATCGCCCATACCGTCAACCGTATACCAAATCCGTTACATCGTCGTCCACCATCACCACCACCACAGCCTCTCGACGATCCTAATTCCAATCCCGACCCGGACCCTCCGCAAGATCCGCTTGCTGTTGCGAACGACGTACAAGTCTCCGTGCTAATTGCGATGCCGCATCCACATGGGAGTGGGATGAGCGACTGGGCGTCGATGAAGGGCAAGGGGCGGGCGGAGAGTGGGGTTTGGGAGGATGAGCAGGAAGGCGTGCCGGATGTGGTCATTGGAGTGTCGCAGGTCGTGCTCAAGAGGGACTACACTCAGTCGTAGGATGTTCGTGTTGATGATACAGGTATCTACCATGATTGCATTTATCCGTGTGTATGAACATATTATGACATTCTCAAACAGTCTACCTATTCCATGAACGTGCTGTGTAATGATATACCGCTGCTTTCACACCGCTACCCTATGTACAACAAGTCGTCGTTGGCTTATCTCCGTCTCGCATTACTCTACTGAATACTACACCGCTGAGTTCACTCTTCATTCTGTCGTTCTAGAATCTACCACGCCTCATATCCTGAGGCTCAAGTTCTTAGCTAGGAACGTCTGTAGACCCGACTCTCCTTTCAACCACTCCATATGCTCCGTCTCCATACTCCTCCAATCCGCGTCGCTGACATACAGATTGACTAGCGGGACACGCGCTTTGGCCCTTGCCTTCACCAGCTTCATCAAGCTCCTTCCCGAAACTCCATCGCAATGCAATGTTTCCAACAACGGCAAATTGACGGCCCCGTAACCCCCAGGTTCGTCCGGTGTCCCCACCGGAATGAGGGCGTGCAACCAATCGCCATGGACGTGGTGGAAGTTCAAACGCAGCGTCTTGACTTTCCGCATAGCAGCCATCGCGGTGCCTACCACGGGTGCCTGACATCGGTCGATGCACGCGAGGTGCATCGTCTCGAGGTTCCCGAGGACGGATTGCTTGGTGACGGGGTGTGGCGTAGCCAACAGGTAGAGAACGTCTGTGGTGTCTTCCCATCGCAGCGAGAGGGTGAGAGATGTGAGGCGGGGAAATGCGATGCGGGAGAGTAGGTCGCTGACGAAGGAGGGGTTGCGGCGGTGGCTGAGGACGAATTTCCGAACGGATGGGAGCGAGATGGTCCTGCTGCTGCGACATGCCACACCCACCCTTGTACTGGTTACGCCACTGCTATCCGCACCGTGATCCTCCAAAAAACCTCTAGGACCATCCCAGCTTGGCCCGGAATCGATGAAGTACAGGTCTTCCAGATTCGGACTCTCTTGTGCAATACGGGCGAACGTCGTGAAGCTAGGACTCAGCTGTACGTCCAAATCCATCAACTCCATAGATCGAAGACCGTACAAGAACCTGGACCGCTCCCAATCAAGGTGTGTAGTCCGCAATACGACATCCTTCAACCTGGGCGCATTGCCATTGAACAGCACGAACTCTTGCTCCCTTGGCCCCGTACAGAACCCCGCACACCGGCGGTGCAGCGCGAGAGTCTCGAGCATCGGAGCACCCGCACACGTGCCGAGGACCTCGAACGCCATGCACATGTAGACTTTGCAGAACACGGTGATCCGGAGCGAACGCGTGTGGCGCATGTGTGGCGCGATCAAGCGGAGGACTTTGTAGAACCGGTCGCGGGGGTTCCGCTCGATGCGTTCGACGTCTTGGCCCTCGCCCTCGGGGAGTGGGTCTTGACCCAACGCATTCGTTGCGCGGGCGACTGTGTATGGCTTGTACTTGGTCAGGTCGATGGTGATGTCGAGCGGTGCGTGTTTGGCTCGTTCCAGGAAGACCTCGATCCTGTGCAGAGGCGAGTCGTAGGTTATCTCGAGAGAAGACCAAAGGGGAGGGCAGCTTATGGCTACCTCTCGCCACAGCTTGCAAACTTCCATGACGAGGGCTTGCCAAGTGGTGTCGGATTGCTGAGCGAGTCGTCGACGTTGTGAGTATGATGCGCTGTACTCGTCTATTCGCGGATTTCGAGCTCACTTCGACACCTGAACAGAAAATATGCCCCAACATCTCGAGTGGCAGATCGCTGCTCGTACAACGGCTTGAGCTTGTGGCGAGAGTGGTGTCGGATGCTACAAGCGAACACTCGGTGTCTGCAAGCATGGGATGTTCAAAGGCGATGGCTGTAGAGGTCATCTCGATAATCTGAACTGCGGAAGTGGCGTTGATGTGGGTATGGGCAGAGAAAATCAAGTGGATCGGTTTTGAGAGGATGGAAGATACTTATAGAGCCGGCTCCATGTCAAGCCTGTAGAGTGCTGTGGCGAGCTTGAAAGTATCTGCCGACGGATTGATTGAAACGAAAGTCAGGTAAAGGCGTACGTCAGTCTGATAGTTATGATCATGCTTCAACTTGAGTCCTTACAGTGCTTGTTCAGCTGTTTGAATCCGGCAATCGAGGTGCGAGCCTCAGCGAATACAAATGCGTTTTCCGGAAGGTTTCTCCGTTTTATTTAAACATATAGTACTGACGCAGGGGCCAGGGCACACTGTGCGCCTCTGCCATAGATACTTGCCCTCGTCATGCCAAGCTCTGTAGACTCGAGCACGGAGATGGAACTATTCACTCAGCAGTGAAAACTCATGCTACTTCAAAAAACAGGGTTATTGAACGTGTGTCGACCGACTGAGCCTCAGCGTGAACGCGAAGGCAGTCTGATAATACCAAAGTCTGCCCACGCGCTAGGCTCCCACAGTCAGCCTCTAGTACATACGGAAGACACTCGTTCCTTCTGTATGGAGGCTGAGCGCTGATCAATCCTGCCATGGGCCTTGGTGAAGTCCTCCGGAGTTTGAATGCGACGTCACCACCCAACGGTGGGTGAGGCTTCTTCGAAGCATCGTCTCCCCATCGACGGCACCTCTCGGCTTCGCGCACGGCGCCCTCGGCTCCTGCGAAGATTTTCAAAGTCCGGAGGACTTCACCAAGGGCCATGCCATTAATTGTGTTTAAACCTGTTTACACGAATCTAATCGACGCACGCACCATGAACAGCGGAGCACGCTTGCTCCTCTTTCCGCCGTCAGCTGATGCCTCTGTTGTATCGCTGACGCGGTGTCCCCCGACTACGCGGTTGGGATGAGTCCGCAGACGCACTCGCATTAGGAGGTACGGACGATTAGGTGCGTGTGTCAGCGTTGTCTGGCGGAGGCACGTCCTAACCGGTTTTTACCGTGCAGCCTATATACACGAAGGAGCGGGGTACGCGCCCCCTTGCTACTCCCTCGTCACGCTCACCGCCGCGCGGTCAGAACTCTACGATTTTCGCAACCCACCCTATCACTAACGTGTCCCACCCAGATCTGCCGCATATCATCCCGTCAATCCGGATTTTGTCTTCTTCCTTATTCTGCTTCAAGCTTACTGTTTTTATTCTCTCGGTGTACTACTACCCACCCTATCATAAAACTCTATACTCAAAGCTTACGATCCATTTAATCACTCTCTTTATCTTTGTCTCTCTATTCTCTGTCACTCGTCTCTCTCATACACAGTGTATTGCTATGTACCCGCCCTGTAGTACACGTCGAGCGCCTATGCATGGTTTCGGGGCTGCCGAGGAACGGCGGTCGCATTCTGGCTATTCATCCTAGAAGCTGAGCTCGTAAGTGCGAGAGATTAGTGCAGTAATATGCTCTCACCGGTAAACTTGCGCCGGATTCGCCGGATTTCATTGTCCGCCAATAGCGTTCAGCCATCGTTCGCCATTGCTCACTATTATCATCACGCTGGCCACCGATGGTCTCCACTGGACTTCAGTGACATGCATCGAACGGTCGGCTAGCGATTTACTTGGCCGTGCTTGGATCGGTATGTAATGATTGTTTCCAGGATTACTTCGACTCTGAAGCGTAATTTCGGGACACAGGATACTCTTCGTGACCTGCAGTTCGTTTGCGAGCACACGGTTCTTCCCTCAAGATTCCACACCCAGACGTATCATTGTAACGCTCAGAACGGAGAAGACTGTGTGATTTGCCATTTGATCATCCGCAGATGAATACCAAGCGATGTCGAAAGATATTGCTAGTCGTTGGGTACCGTAGGTGAGCATTGGGCAGTTGCGGCAGACGGCATGATATGTACATGGAGTTCAATGTACTGTATGGGAGGACAGTAAAGATCAATGCACTTGACATATGTTTAGCCCAATTCGAGCCGTTTGGAAACATGATTTGAGTGCTATGTACGGTGTTCACCGATGTCCTCCACTGATAGCCATCGGAGGACCGTGCTGAACGACGATCAGTCCCCGGCTAAGGTGGAAAGTTGTTGTCCAGCATGCTGCCGACGATATAGGACCTTGAGCACCTTGGTATTGATAACAAGAACACAAAATCAGTCTACGATGCCAGCATAAACACCGGTATCGTGGCGAAGAGGACGAGGACGCTGGGTGTATGCATACAGAGACGAATAGCACAGGCAGGATTGACCAGCCTACCCACGCGCTACCACGGTGGTACGTCAATATCACATTTGACGGGGTCACGAACAGAAGGACGATACAGTACACGTCAAGATTCAACACTCAGATCTCAGAGTTCAACATTCCGTGTTAATTCAGCGGTCGATATGTATCAGGATGATGACGCGATCACGGGCGTATTTTGATCGTGCTCACTGATGCCAAACCGATCCTCTGTAACATCCTGTCGCACGCGTTCAATCCAGTTCGCGACTTTCTCGACGCTATCCACCAGGTCAACCTCGGGAAATGAAAACGTTTGCTCCGGAGTTGGCAGTTCCTCGTCTACGGAGTTAACCGAGCTGCAATCCTCATGAAGTCCACCGGACTGCTTGCGTCTCTTGGCATCCGGACTACCTCTCGACTGACCCCTCGGACGATCCGAGGGGTGCAATCTCCATTTACTGCGGGAAGTTCGAGCTTGGTCGGTGAGCATATTCTTGATCTCGAAGGATGTCAAGTCAGCGTCGATCTCTCCGCGTACTTGCTCCTTGAAGTTGGATAAATAGTAGAAACACTCTACAAACCCTCGAGCGGATTTGAGGTCCCAGTCGAGGGCCGCCACAGGTGCAATTTCCTATGAAAGCCGGGTGAGTCGATCTTCGTGCGAAAAATCACCATGAACCACTCACGATTGTCTCGTCTTTCCACCATGATATATATAGCGATAAGTGGCCTGCAATGAAGACAGCACCATATACATCTCTCTCTTGCAGACAGAGTGCCTTCCGGTGACGCTGAATAGCAGCTAAGTTCATACATAGCTGCCGTTGCGCTTGCTCCTTGTCCGCGCATTTGTCTTCAACCGGAAATACTCCGAGGTAGTGAGGAGCGAAAGTAGTGGGACGATATTTCAGGTCGACCTCAATTTCAGGGTTGGAGGAGAAGACTTCTCTATCCATGGATCCCGATATCCAAGCCACCACCAACGCATCAACGATTGCTGACGAAGGGAAATCGTCCTTTTCGTCGGTCTTCATGCGCGGCTGCGGCAACGCAATTTGTTCCTCCAGACTGATACGTGTCAATTAAAATGACAGAGTCGGCGGCTTGGGACTCACCAAAGGGCAAACTTTCGTTCGTCAGCGTCCAGTATGCTTTGACTTTCGGTGCTGACGAAGACATAGTGCAGCAACACGTCGACTGGAAGGCGCTGCGAGGCTTCGTTCCGGTTCGTCTCCTCGCGTGTGTCCTCCAGCATGCTCCACATTAGGAGTATAGCCGCGAGATGATTATCGCTGGGCGTGGTGAGCTTCCGAAATACTGAAGTTGCTGTCCACTGCCGCTGAAGATCGGCGAGGAAGGTACGGAGGGAAGAAAGATTGGGCTCCATCTTCTGGTTGCTCTATGTGATAAATGTTGAGCGGTAAGTACCAATTTTACGAGGATTCAAGCAAATTGCAGCATACTGACAGCCCAGACGGGAAGCTCGTAGGGATAGTTAATTACCCCTTTGTCGATAAACTGCTTGTCCTCTGGGATAATCCTGTAGACACAAACTCCCACAGCAGAGGGCCACTTGAGCCACCGAGTTCCTTTCGCCAAGCTGAATCCATTCGAGATGAAGAAGATCAGCGCCAACAACTCGGAATCCATGAGATGATCTAGACTCACACTGAAGCAGATACCGAACGAACGCTTCCCGCTTCACTCTCTGTTTCTTCGCGGGATCGCTTCGAGGACCGAAGCCCCAGCGCCTCCTGCATACCCTCTTTCATGATCCTTACATCGTCCAACGTTCAAGAAGCATCAGTAACGAGTCGTCGAGCGCACAGCACGATCGTACCGTAGCATTTCGGCCCTCAATTGCCTGAGAACAAGGTCTAGGTAAGCTTCTCACGCGGCGAGTGTGAGTTGACTCACTCTGTGTCGAGGCCCTTCGTGAAGACATCATTTATTTGAGTTTCATAGCGGACATCCATTGGGTCAGTCGTGTGTATCCTTGTGCTGCAAAGACGGCTGAGCGCTGAGCAGTGCTCGGGGTGAATGGTTGAGGTGATGGTTTAGGGCAGGTCCCAGGCAAGTAACAGATCGGTGAACTACACCGCCATCTGACGGGGACGTGCTCAGCAGCTGGAGCGCCGATATCGCAGCGATATGGCTGGGATCTCGGACCAGAACCGCGCGACATCTCGCCGATCTAGGATACGAGTTTTGACAATATCGCCAGACTCGCATCTCGCAGAGATGCAACGCAGCATATCCTGGCCAGCCCCGCTGCGTTCTAGCTGCGTGCCCATATCGTGGCGCAATTCTATTGCCGTATTATATTTTGTTTATATTCGCTCGTTGTTGCTTGTGGTCGCTCGCAGATACGTTACATATGAGCCAATGGATGATATTATTGCACTCAGCCAGTGAAAACATGACTCGAATACACAAGGGTAACAAACTACACGCGAACCAGCACTATACTACATGCTATTGAGTGAGACTCACTGTGGGTCTGTGAGCTGTCAATTTTGCATAAACATGCATTGGTGGGATCAACGACCTGCCCACCGCCGTCCCATACAGCCCTCGGTCCCTGTCGGATTCCTGTCCCGTAATCAGCCAATGACCAACATAGTGTTCATTTGGAAGCACTCACCTTCCTTTGTTCGGCAATCCGTTCAGCCATGAACTTGGCGTCCCTGTAGAAGTGCGTGAGATTGGCAACAAGATTTTCCAACAGCTCCTCACCGGTGTCATTGCGGAACGTGCAGGGATAGTTCGTGGACTCGGAGGTGTGCATCCCTGTTACGAGGCACGACGATATTGGGTCAGTGGTCTTCACGTTTTTGCTGGAAAGATGCTGCTTCTCAAGGCGGGAAGTCAGCCTGTAGATTTGCAGTACGAGACGCACCTCGGCGGATGCTAGAGCATATACGGTATCAAGGATTTCTTCCGCCTGCAAAACTTCTAAGGCGAGCTAGCCGCTAGCGGTCGCACTCAGTGTTGAAAAGCCTAAGTACACGGTGGGTAAGACTCTTCGTCTGCCTTGAACATTTTTTATTGAGCCATATCGCCACGCTCGATGAAAGGATAGACGCACTTGTTTCCCAGCATACGACCCTCCGCTGTGTCGCCTAACCATCTCCACTGCTCTCTCTGTCCGACTCAGTTCTCGCGTCCACCGTCACGGTAGAGATAGAAATATTGGAAGCCAAGAGGGACCACTCCTGGGGGAGTACTTATGAGGGTGTAGAAGAAGAATTTTTATATCTTCGCGATGGCTGTCGTGATGGTGGCAAGAGAAGTTGAGCTTGAGCTTCGCTGCGCTCACTTTTGAGCCCTCGCAAATTTTCAGCCAGATGTGGGAAAATGGGCGGGAAATGACGGGACGTGGTCGTGGTCGTCTGTGGATGGCTCGGACAGATGCAGCGCGGTCGTCGTCTTGAGCAGCTCTCGAGGATAACGCGGAGAGGTCGTGGCGGTATGGTGTCGATCTGACCGACGCAGGCAGCTCAGATATCGCGACCGTTCTCCGGAGCAGCTCAAACGCCGGCGAGATCTGACGGAGATCACAATCAGCTCCCCAAGAGCTCGCGCCCCGTTCCCCCCACGATGCAGCCGCCGATATCGGCGCCAGAACCTCACAAGTTGGCGGTGTAGGGGGCTCCTCCGCAATGTCAAGGGACACCTAAAAAGGAAGGTGGCACCGTGCGAAGGATCGTACAGTATCACATGACCCGATCGCAAAAGATCTGGCCGTAAAGGGCAGATCTGACGGTCGCCTAAACGACCGTTCGTCGTCGAAGCGAGCAGCGAGCTCGACAAAATAGCTTGGGAAATAGCGACGACAGAGGTCGACTGGAAATACACAGTCCCTCGCTCTCTTCCCTAGGCACGGGCTCCTCCCTTGGCTATTTTTCGGCCCGCCTGCGGCGGGACCTGCCCGGGGAGAGAATCAAGTAGATCGGTTTTAAGAGGATGGAAAATACTTATGGAGCCAGCTACTTGTCAAGGCCGTAGAATGCTGTGGCGATCTTGAAAGTACTGTATCTGCCGACGAAATGATTGAAACGAAAGTCAGGTAAAGGCGTGTGTCAATCTGATCGTTATGATCATGCTTCAAGCTGAGTACAGTGCTTGTTCAGCTCTTGAGCCTCAGCAAGCACAAATGAAGTCTGTCATGGCGGCTTCAACCGTCGGAATTTGGTACATAGCTGGCTGTACACGTTTATACAATTTGTATTCTCTATAAGGATACCATTAGCCTGAGGCGACATGTATACACGAGAGGAGAAAATATACATTAAGTCTATATCCAGTTCCTTCCAAGTCCGGCTTTCAATCGACCGAATCCTGCGTGTCCGATCCGTAATCCTCGAGGTCGTCATCATCTAGATCCTCATCATCATCGTACCAGTCCTCGAAATCCTCTTCTTCCATATCCACTTCGATCAAATCGCCGTCCTCGACGTCTTCATCGTCCGAGTTCTCGAAGAACTTGAAAGTTTTCAGCCCCGACTCCTTCTCCAACCAGTGCTCCTCCTCGGGCGTCACGTCGTCCTCGTCGCTGACATATAAATGTAGCAGAGGAACACCAGCCGCCGTTCGCGCCTTGACTAGCTTGGTCAACTCGTCGCCGATGAGACCTATCGAGTGAAATGTCTCCAGTCGGGGTAGATTGATCCTGTGCGTCGAAGACGAAGAAGGCTCGCTGGGGAACATAACCTCGTACCAGTCGCGAGAGACATGGTGGAAATTGACGCGAAGATGGGTGACCTTCTGGAGAACCGCCATCGCCTCCTCGATAGTGCCCTTCATGCATAAACCGAGGCCGTTGAGTTGAAGAGTGGTGATATTTGCAAAAACGGGTTGTCTGGTGATGCGATGCGGTCTGCAGAGAGCAGCAACGAAGACGGTGTGGTCGTCTTCTTCCAGATCCAGGGTGAGAGATATGAGTTTGGGCATGGCGAGGCGTTCCACGAGCTCCATCCCATACCCGCACTCTACGTGTGCTAGGACGAAGTCCTTGACGGAAGGAAGTTGGATCTCAGTCGACACAGACGAATCAACCTCCGTCGAACCTTCCGCGGTGTTCATCATGCTCCGTAGCCAGTCGACTGCATCGCCTTTGGGACCGGACTGGGATATGGTGAGCACTTCCAGCTTCGGCGAGCTATGTAGTATGCGCGCAAAGGTCTTGAAGCTTGGGCGCAGGTCCTGGTCGTGAAATGCCAGCTCCAGATCATGAAGACCTTCGAGGAACGTCGACCTGTCCCAGTCCAAATGCACGCCCCAAAGTGCCACTTCCTTCAACATCGGAGCGTTCCCATGGAACAAGACGAAGTCTTGCTTCCGGTCCTCCTCTGGAATATGAGAAGTTGGGAAATCCTCATCATCGGGCTCGAGGTCTTCGTAGTGATACAATTGCAAGACTTCCAGCATAGGAGCAGCTGAAATTTGGCCAAGGAACATCAACGTGGTCCCCATATACTTCCACAGGGCAACCTCAACCTGCAGAGCGCGGGTATGATACAGGTGCGGCTGAACAATCTGGAGGATCTTCACGAAGCGTTCCATGTACTCCACGATTTGGGGGGTGAGTACGCCTACTGAGTTCCAGACCTTGCTGTTGTCGTCGTCGGTGAAGTCGATAGACAGCTCCAAAGGTGCACCTTTCGCGCGTTCCAGATACGCATTCGCCTTGGCTAGGGGCGATTCCGTTGTAAACTCGACGCTTGACCATAGCTGCGGGATCTCCAACGCGACTTCTCGCCATCGCCTGCAAACTTGCGTTACCAGCAGCTGCCAATCCGAATCAGAGTCCGAGTCCGAGTCTTCATCAGAGGACACATCCTCGTATTCGCTGTCCCCATCGTCCTTCGGAATCACGACACCCGTCTCCTTTTGCGCTGCTTCAGCTTTCTCGAAAGCTTCAAGCCTCTTCTTGACCTTCATTTCCTCCTCCTTTTCATCGGCTTCATCCTCCGAGTCTTCAAGCTCCAATCCTAGAAGGAAAATATGGGAGAGTATCTCGGGTGGTAGTTCATTGATGATACAGCGGTCTTCATTCGGTGGGGTGGATGAGATGTTTGTCGGAGTAGATGTATCTGTCGACATAGGAGTGGCTCGAGTTGTGTCGACGAGGAATGGATATGGTGATGAATAGTCGAGTGAGAGTCGGGGATGAGACGTGTTTGAAGACGGTAAAAAGAGAGTTGGAATGGGACGAAAGAGGAGTGGTCGACTCAGAAGACGGAAAGCAGCGGAAGCGAAGATCTTTTGATCAGAGCAAGATAAACGGGCGACGTCATGCACGGTCGATCTTATCTGCATCAGTCCTCCCAAAATCTTTTGCACACTGGCACTTCGTTTTGTAAGATTCAAGTCGAATATATAAGCCGTACAACAGCAAAGTAACCTACGTACATCCAAGTGTTGGTATTACAGACACTTACACACATGAGCCCTACATGCAGACGAGTTACATCAAAGTTACATGCCATACGATCAAAGCGAGCGGGATTATTGCAGCGTCCGCGCGACCTCCTGCACTCTGTTGAGAGGTCTTGACCGTGTACTCCGCCAGAGCCGTCTCCTACATGTCCGTGGGCTCTCCTCCGATAGCATCCATGAAGTTTGCATATTGGGGCATAGGGGTGCGGAAGAGTCTGGCTCTCAGCTTCTTCAACGTCAACTTCTTATCTTCCTTGAACTCGATTGCACCTTGCACTGCAAGCTGGTACGCCGAACGTTTGAACAGATGGCGCAATGGTTTAACCCAGCTGTCGATGATCCCAGACCGCTTGTAGAGGTAATGCGCGTCCTTCATGATATCGTCGACGACGGTATCGCTGTCCGCACGGAGGAAGGCAGCCCTGATCCGTGCAGCCATGACAGAATCCGGGTGCTCCCATTCTTCGAGATCCCTATACTCCATAGTCTCGGGATTGTGGGTGGCGACTTGCCAGCAGAGGGCGAAAAAGGCCGACTCTAAGTCGTGGCGGTATTCCTGGACGGGTGGATCGGGAGAGGCTGCAATCTCCACCGACTGGTAGCATGCAGCGCCAACATTCGTGGTGACGACTGGCCGGACTTTCCCAACGGATGGCCTACGCAGAGAAATCTCCTCATTGATGGCGTCCACCGAGCGACTCAAATCGAAGTCGTTGATAACTCCAAAGACTTCTTCACCGTCAACGTAGTACATCATATTGTTGATGGTGAAGTCCCGATGAAGAATCCCGGCGAGCGTGTAAACCCACTTGTGAGCTACGTAGCCGACGATCAGTAAAACGCCTCCTGAGCTTTATCGTGAGATACGCACCTCTGACACAGTCCTTGTAAACCTTCCTGAACCCAGCTACATCGCGGAGACTTGCAAGAGGGTGCATCGCACGCACGACCATGACGCTGAGCCTACGATCGGTATGCAAGTAGTTCTCCGTGGTACCTAGCCAGATGCTGGGGAGGCCGACGTCCAGGACAGATGCGTTCGCCGAACATACTAGCTCTGGCAGGTATTTCGAGGCCCTGGGGTCCCACGCGCTGACCTTCTTCAAAATGACCCGGAGAGTATGATCTTCTGGGGCCCACCGTCTGTCCTGAAAGCTATACTTCAGGACTAAATCAGTCGCTTTGGCGGCGGTGGTAGTGTTGGGATAATCGTCCAGTCTATTTTCCAAACGCAAGGGGACGACAGCTGTTGTACGCCCCAGGGGGTGATCGTCGGTGAAGAGCTCCTGTAAATCCGTGACGTGGATGTCGAAGTACCAAGGGCCATTGGCAACGCCGTTCGCGTTCAACGCACAAGGAAGTCTGATCCGAAGATCGTTGAGACAAGTGACGTCCTTGTACCTGGGGAAGTCTACAAAATGGGCAAAGCCGAGTTGCGCGGGACTGGCGTTGTAGATCGCGCCGATGAGAAGAACTAGGAGGTCGGGGCGCTCCACGAAGTCGAATGCGGTGGATTTGATGAGAGTGAAGGCGTCCCCGTAGTAAGCGGTCACTTTGGTGCTGTCGACGGTGATGCTGGTCCCGAAGGCTCGGAGGCTGCGGTGCCTCATGGCGGATATATTGGTAGCGGACACCAGCTCCAGGTCCGTGAGAGGGTACGTGGCTTGAGTGTAGACCGTATATTGAACATCTTCGATCTCATTGTGAGGATATTTGAAGGATGGTTGAATAACCGCGTCGCCCACTTTCACCTGCAACGAAATGACTAGGTGAGGATCTCAAGTGACTGAAAGCTCGGATAATACGCACTACTCGGCGATCAACGACCAAAGCTGGAAGCCAACGGCTTCCTCGCGCTACACTCTCAATGCGCCCCGTCTTAACCACGTCGACAGCCGTTCCAATCAGATCCCACGGGTCGGTGGCCAACGAGCTGAAGACCAGTGAAGGCATCTTGCGGTCATGTTCATCGACGTCGGTGCGCTCGTGGAAGTCGCCGTTGGGCAGACCTTCGGGGGAGAGGTCGAGTTGAGAGACGATGGTGCGGAAGATGGACTGGAGAAGGACGGAGGAGGATGGAGACGATGAGAGATGATCAGGATCGCTGGATTGGGCGCTGAGAAGGTAGCGGTGAAGATCGTCTCCATGGATGGCCAGGAAGTTTTGGCCACGGTGTAGACGGGGGATTGTCTCTACAGTGAACCCATACACTCGACGCACGAAGTCCTCAAGAGGAACATCGCGGACAATGGCATGCCCATAGGCACAGCGAGTGTCTTCGGGATTGTAGTAGAGAGGGGGAGGGGGAGGACCGAGGTCAGGACCAAAGTTATCGTCTTGCTTCATGGCCAACGAAGACAAGGGACAATAGAAGGGATAAGGGATGGGGTAAAAGAAAAGAACAAGAATGAGATGCACCAAACACAAAAGCAAAAAAGAGCTCAAGCGAGTGGCTCTTTCGCTGCACGGTGGGGTGGGCAAAGCAGAAAGAGTTGGGAGGAGGTGGCCCTCGAGCGGCGACCACTGGCACCTCTTTGGCGCTGCACGTGGCCCGCGCTCTCGCTTGACCGCTATGGCTCTTGTTTGTGGACCCACAGCAGCAAGCGCACGTGCAATGTGCTTTCTGCCTTTCTCCACCTCTTTCACAGTATTTCGAGCAGCGCAGAAGCCTCTGCAATACAGCCCGTATACCCGCGATGAAGGAAATGTCGATGGGACATCGCTTGATCGGGATCCATGAGGGTTGAGATGTGACATGCACTCCAGTCCTTCGGAAGGTTCCTCGCATGTGCTTTGCCTGCATAGGTTCCAGTGAGTACTCATACGCCGCTCTCGACGAAAGAGTTGACTCACATTATAAGGTGCCAACATCGATACGACACACAGTACGTATGATGATCTCGTCCCAAAACTAGGCATATCTGCTCAAGAGGCATCAGACCCACTCGGATCGCATCAGGTCTGAGGACTCTGAACGCGAAGTCTATGGGCATGGCTTTTCATTAAGAGTCAACCCAAACGGGATGCAATACATCTTGCACGTTGTACGCGTCCGACGCACATTCACGCCAACGGTTACAAGCGAACGTACAGACGGTGCGGGAGCATCCGAATGGTCACTGTATGAGCCAAGCGATGTCAGTTCCAAGAAGCAAAACGACGAGCTGAACGAACATTACAGGCTTTGCATGACACTCTCGCGGGGACACAGGTGCTATGATCGGGACACCATGTGCTTTTCACCATAGGACAGCCTGCTGCACGAAGCGGAGTTCACGAGCGCGAACTCTACGCCATTGCAATATCCAATGGGAAGGGGGACAACATTGTATCTTTCTGAAATGTTGTACAGGTCGCGGAATTCATTCGATCTGCGTTTGCTTCAGCTACGTTCTAGAGAGGAGAGATCATGGACACGTACCTCATGCCCTCATGCGCCACTCTGCCAGTGCTACCGCCTGTCCCGCCTTCTGTTGTGCTCCTACAATGCCTTGTCGGACTTCCCTGCCAGTAACCTCGGGTGTTGTTCTATACTTGCAGCTTGGAGGCCGATGTGATGCAGTTCGAGTTGACATTTTGAGGGAGACCGGTATGCAGAAGTGATGGCATAGCTGCCAAAACTGCTCCTACAGGGCGAGATTTGCTGCATTGATGATGCATCTTCGAATGAAATCCTATGCCTTCAAAGGACGAGAGGGCCGATTCCAGGTCGATTCGTAGGATGGGGACGAGTGCTTTGTCTTCTGCCACTGCCAGGCGAGCTCAAAGCGCGAATAGAAGACACGCCGTTTCTGGCGGGAACAGGCTCCTTCTCAGACACCGCTTTACACACGCTCTGTTGACAGCCACCTTGCTTGATCCATTCCACCTGCATTCCACTGTCCAGCCACACTCATCTCTATCGAAATGACCGCGTACATCTCTACCACGACCCTCGAATCCTTTGACTCTGCTCTCCCTTCGCAGGCTGGACGATATCTAAGTACTATACGACGGTCAAAACATCCCGGTCACAATCTCTCGTTCAAAACCACTGGCACACCTCAACACGGTCCCACGTCCTCGAAACTAGGTCCCTTCCCCCGACGTTCTGAGCTACGAACGACCTTGCTACTCCAGAATGGTATGCGGATATAGACGGATTGGAACTGGACACGCTGGTGAGCTCACGTATCACGCTACAGGGATAATTGAGATACTTAGATGTTTCTCAAGTACCCCAGCCCTTTGCACTCGAGACTCCGGACTACGGCTACTGCGAATGGACCATGGTGCAGCAATCTACAGCTACGCTACTTCCATTTGATATTGGGTGGGTCGATACCATCCACACACCGGTTCGGGTCCATGATACGTTGGTTGTCGCGTCAAGTGCAGCTTTATCCTGGCAGA
Source organism: Steccherinum ochraceum (assembly GCA_004332605.1). Lineage (NCBI taxonomy): Eukaryota > Fungi > Basidiomycota > Agaricomycetes > Polyporales > Steccherinaceae > Steccherinum > Steccherinum ochraceum. The sequence continues at coordinate 21,216 of RWJN01000178.1, read as the reverse complement.
CCGAAGTTACGCAAGCCGGAGTAATGGACAGAGGAACCTCTTTCGGTGCTGCCAGAAGCGCATTGAGTAGCGGGCGTGTTGTTCGGAGACGGCTGAGGTTCATCCGTCGTGCGTCGATTCTCTTCCTCTTCCGACTCGAAAGGAGAAGCCTTCAAGCTAGTAGAAGTCATACTTCCGGTTGGATATCGATGTCGTACACTAAGACGTACAATCACAATATCCTACACGTTTCGTGTCCTGTCCTCCGTTGAGGAGGACCCAGCCCGAATGCACATTGACCATATGCATCCCCTCTCGCATCGTCATACGTATGAGTATGTGTGTATACAACTGACTGTCCTACGCCTGATTCCGTGCGAATGGCAATGTCGGATATTCAGCGGAGGTGGAGAGATATAGGTAGAAAGAGAAAAGAGACTATGGATGTCGATGAGTACACAAAAAAGGATTGGACGGGTAGTGAATCGTGATAGTTGCTATGTGCAAAACAGATGCGGAAAGCAGATGGATGGAAAGAAAAAGATAACTCGAGAAACGAAATGCAGAAATACAGTAGTGTAAGCTTAGAAGCCTCCCTCTTCCTCTTCCTGTTCCTCGACCAGTCTAGATGGAAATCATGCAATGTATGGCGAAGGCGGACGAACCCAACTCACGTCGTGGTGGTGGAGTGCTGGGCTGTACGTCCGGCGTATCCTCCCAGTCGTTCTTCCTCTTCCTCTGCCGGACCCCGAGCCGGGGAAACCGGAAAAACCAACAGCTACGCGCCGCGGTGCTCCTGGCGCGCTCTGTCGAAGGATAGGACTCGAAGCTCAGCATCATGAGGATGAAGAGCCCGGGCGCGAATTCAGATACCTCATCAACATCTCATACCTACAAACCGTCACATTCTCTCAATAAACCCGCCATCCACGAAAGAAGAAACACAGAGGGACTCACGTCAACATGGTGACCGCGCTATTCGGCACCGTCCTCACGAGGTTGACCGATAGCCCTCTGTACAACGACCGCCACCCCTCGTGCACGACGATGTTCCGGACAGTGCGGATGATGCCCGTTGGCGGGTGCGAGTTGCCCTGGCCGTTGAGCAGCGCGTCGCGGTGTATTCGGGTGGTCTGCAGTCGTGTGCGGACGACTTCGTGCGGGTACGTCGCGACGGATGCGGTCATCTTCGCGACCGAAGAGCAGAGGAGGATGTCTTGGGCTGAGAGGGTGTCGCTGTGGCCTCGCCGTCCTGCAAACGAGAGGTGTGAGGAGGGTGGGTGAGCGGAGATAAGGGAAGGACGTACGAGCCCAGCGTTTCATGGATTCGTAGAGCGGGAATTGCACGGCGACGTGCAGTATTCCGAGTAAACTTGGGAGCAGGCCGCGAAAGAATGCGGGTATCCCCTCCGTCCGATAAATAGTGATAGCGGCATCTAGGGTGTGTCGATATCTCACTTCGTCGCGTGATTGCGTCTGCACAGACGCTATGAGCACCAAAGGTCGTGTGCATACAGACAAGGAAGAAACGCACCATAAAACGGGTCTTAATCACCCATAGCGGATTAGTACACAAGGTGCTGGTAGCCCCAGCGGTCATTGCAGAAAGAATATGAAGCGTCCATGGGTGTTCGCGTGCGAGTGGTTGATATCCCTTGACATGAGGGGCCGGGTATAAGTGCTGCACGGGCTGCATCTCGCCGGTCGGTTTTTCGCCAAAGTGGCTCTTGATGCCGTCGTACACGGCGAAGTAGATGGCCCAGGTGGGAAGGTAGCCGAGGATGGTGGGGCCGAGACCGCGGTACATGCCGCGGAAGCCATCGTGCTTGAGGATGGATTTGACGGTGGCTAGAATGGGATGGGGATGGAAAGGACGTACGAGGTCAGGTTGAGCGGAAATTCTAGTGGCCCGCATGTAGGTAGCTGAACCCCTCACCAGCAACACCCAAATAGCTCTGGTGACCCGTCTGAACCCGCTGGGCCTGCAACTTTGTCTTGATCACGTCTAGCGGGCATGTAGCGATGCTGGCGACGAGACCACCCCCCGCGCCAGCTGTGAAAGTCGATGAATACGAGTTCAGAGGTCAGGATGGACCACAATAATGATGCCAAGAAGACTAGGGTGAGCATATGGATTTCTGCAGCATGCAGACAGGCGTACCGATCATGCTGTTTGCGCTCTGAGCCATGCTCATGAGCGGTGGGCTGCGGGGGTCTGTGGGGGTTGGTCACGAAGACCTGGGAGGAGGAGAGGAGAACAGTCGAGCTCGGAGTAGAGGAAGGATGGGTCGGCTGCACACTTGCTCTCCTCAGAAATCGTCATGTCCAGCGCCCACCCATCCCGCCGGCTAATCTCGCCGGCCCCGCCCGTCCCCCAACTGCCTCCGCCGGCCTGTTTATCCTCCTCGTCTTCGCCACTCCCATCCTCATTTCATCTGGTCTCTTTTTCATTTCTTACTTCTCCTTCCAATGACCCCGCGGCGATAACAAAACAACGCAAGCAACATCCGCGAGATCCGAAGAAACTGCAGATGGACGCGGTTCCCATCCATGCCTTCGCGTCTCCGGACCATCGTGGTTCCCAACCCCAACAGTGGTCTCATCCTATCGTCTGGCTTCAAGCTTCCAAGTCGTCACTCGGGTGTATCCACAGTGGCCTATGCTGCTACGACTGTATGTTTTCTACGCTCGACTCACTGACAACGTCCAGATACTCTTTCCGACGATGCGACAACTGAGCAAACTATCACGCACTATGTTCGCTTGCATAGAGGGCCTTTCCTTCGATCCACGATTCACGTCGCAGATATCAAGATCGTTGCGGTAGAAGGATGGGGCTTGAAAGGATTCCGGATAAAAGAGGTCGAGGTTGCAGCCAGAGTCACCGGCGGAGGGAATGCGGGAGAAGGAGCAGTAGGGGACACGCGACTACGACCCACCCGACATGACTCTCCTCGCCCGCTGCAAGACAACGCTATCTATTTACGACTTCCCCTCGACCACTCATGGAAGGCTCCGTCCATCCACGCTCTCTGGCCTCTTCATTCAGTCAGGTCCCGCTCTCGGAATCCTCGTGCTCAAACAACAGGTGCTATGGATAGCCTACATCCGTAATGTCGGCTGTGTATACCGTGTCTCGCGCTCGTCATCCCGTGTATACCTGTGCATGTCCGTCTTTATGCAAGTTGAACGTTGAGCGTCGATGCTGTTTCTGACGAGAGTGTGTGGGGATGTGTGTTGGAGGCGATCACGGACTTACCAAGATCGGCGGGAAAGCATGACGTCGACGGATTCGGTCGAGGTTGGTCACCCTCTCCTCAACCACTATATAAGAAGCCGTCGCCCTCAACGACCTTCCTCAGCTACTTCTCAACCCTCACCATCGCCAACACCATCGAATTCAACCGCCCCTCGCATTCATAATGGTCAAAGTCACTTACAACGGCACCGTCCTGGCTGAAGACGCCAACCCGCCCGTCGTCGAAGGCAACTACTACTTCCCTCCTAACTCTGTCAAGCTGGACGTGTTCTCCCCCTCCAGTACGACGTACGTAGACTGTCCCCCGCCGATCTGCTTCATTCGTCGTGCTGATTACTCTCGGCCGTAATGTAGCTCCGTCTGCCCGTGGAAGGGGTAAGCTTCAGCGTTGGTGTTGTCGCGGAAAGCGTATTCATAGATGTGGATCTGTAGAACTGCATCGTACTACAACGCCTCTGTCGGGGGTCAGAACGTGAATGATATTGCCTGGTGAGCCCGGTCCTTGTCCGACCACGCATCGCTCTGTATACTCAAGTGCTCCGTTTGCTTGCAGGTACTACCCTCATCCGAAGTCGTCCAAGGCCGAACACATCAAGGATCACGTCGCGTTCTACAAGGTACGTACCTCTTAGTGACTTGAGAGGCTCGCACAACGCTGATGAATCTGTACCATTTCAGAACAAGGTGTCTATTTCCGACTAGGTCGAGACCGCAGCAATTGCACAACGAGCGAGTAGGGATTGTAAGATATCGGAGAAGCTGAAGACATGTACAGTAACAACAAATCGTGGCTGCGTATAGCACTCGTTCGAATGCAAAGTACCTACCTACGTCATCGACATCAGTGACCGCAACTGGCCTTCGGACTATCTCATCCCTACGAGTCGGAACCACTCATTCTTTGCTCAACCAAAGTGCAAATCGCAGAAGCTGAGCAGGCCAAGTATCCCTAGCCTTGGTCATCTATACAGTAATCGTGAAAATCTATTGACTCAAGTGGCGCTAAGCCTTTCGTACTCCGTATTCCCCGGCCTTGCATACATACCTCACAGGCAACTCACAGGCCCACCTGGCACATGCAACGGAAATCTTCCATCACGACAAGTTGATGATCCAATCGTAGCGGTGATCTTATTCCTGTCCCCGCAGACTTCAAAGACCACTCAGTGATTTAGGATCATTTCATTGTTCAAGATCTTAGAGCCATGATAAACAAGGAGAGGCGTATCATGGTTCTCCAGCTGAGTCCTCCCATGTATATAACAGTCAGTCGTTTTTCGATTCGCACCGTTCGGTCCAGTGACGTCACGCTGACCTACTGGTGTATAGCAGCAGTATAGCAGTTGGCATGGGTCTACTGATGCAGTCTCACATGCGAGGGCACAGTTGATGTAGGCGTTAGCAGGTAACATATTTTTCGAGCGTATATGAAGCTGCAAGAATACATCCTGGTCTGCCAGCTGAGCTCTCTCACACAGGTGCTGGACGGTAAGTCGCATTCGCACTCGCTGCAGAGAACCGCAAACTAACTTTGCCATTTTTGTTTCTGCAGCCTGTACATACCGCTGGTGACGCCCGTAACAACTTCGACAAGAACGCCCCCTTCTCCCTTTGCTTTAACGAACGTCCCCGACATGCGTTACACCGCCTTCGCTGCCATCGTTGCTGTGACGACGTCCACGGTTGTCACCCTCGCGGCCCCGCTCCGCGTTCCCGAGCAAAGTTTTGTTGCACGCGACGAATTTGCGCCTCTGTTCCCTCGGGATGTCGTCCAAGCTCGGTGCGTCTAGTCGTCACATTCTTTTGCTGGAATTGACTGACCGATGCCACAGGTACGAGTTGGACAGGCGTAGCGGGTCAGAAGGAGAAGAAGGAGAACCGGCCCGTGCCCCAATGAATCAAGGACGGCCTCTCCGCAACTTACTGCCCGCCCCGCCGGGGTATGTTAGGCCTGAACATGAGCCTGTTCATTCCGACCCAGTACCAGGACCAAAACCGGCGGCGGCTGCTCCGAAACTGACTGCTGAAGAGCGACAGGCGCAAAAAGCGAAGGTTGACGAATGGCGACAGAAGCAAAGAGCAGATTCGGATGCAAAGTATAAAGCAGCGAAGGCTGCAAAGAAAGCAGAGTCTGATGCACAGAAGAAGCAGGAAAGAGCGGATGCGGCTGCCAGCAGGCAGGCGGAGAGGGCGGAGGCCGCCGCAAAGAAGAAGGCGGACAAGCAGGCAGAGAAGGATGCGGCTAAAGCGGCGAAAGCGGCGGCCAAACCGGCGAAAGCGGCTGCGGGTAGGAGGGGTAAACCAGCGGACTCAACGAAAGACTAGAGGAAGATGGCAGTATATAAGGCGGCATAGAAGGTAAGGCTGCGGCAAAGAAGGGGGTGCAAAAGCGCAAGACGCTCACGATCCTTCCGAATAGGCATTCGATGATCTCGAAAGCAGACGAGTCTCGCATCCAAGGACGGTTGACCGTCTACACCTTTCTCGCCCATCCATCAGCAACGGTCACGTCGCCGTCTTCTCATTCTTAAATTCGAACTGGTACTCGAGTCTCTTGCTTAGTCCCAGCGGTATCGGAGGAGGAGAAGGTTCTATCTGTATGGTGATGTATTGTCGACACTAGTCTCTCGACACTTTGCGTAGTCGTACGCATCTTGTGGGCTCGGATGCACCGCAAATCTCTTCATGTCACCGGTTTGAATGTGCCACAAATTTGAACCCATCTTATCCGTCAATGAATCGAGCAGGCCTCGGTCGTGGGTCTATCCCCTCTCTCGACGTAACTCATCGTGGCTCGATCAAGCTCGAGTTACACCTAGTTACACTTGCAGAAGCTAGCGATCATGCGTATGAATCGTTGATTTGATCGTTATTTGTTACCTTGATCTTGTACCTGCCCTCTGCGAATACCTCCCGGAGCTCTGAGTTTTGTTAGATACACAAGTGCTGGTATGGACGGTCAGTTGGTTTCTCATTCGTTGAGCGACGATATGCGAACATCACCGTCCCCTCGAGCAAGTACACCGGTCGATATTCAAGCTTCAAGGTGCAATATTCCATCTTCGTTGGCAATGGTCTACTTATGTCCCAGAATTTACGCCCGCTGGCGGGCGGCGCCTGACCCGGTCACAGGCGCCTAGATCACGTCGCCCCCGATCGCCGAGCCGTGATGGCCGCGCGCGTCACGGCCTGCGTCCGCGCGGTCCAGTTCGACTCTCTCTCTCGCTGATTTGCAAAAACGACGACGCTCCCTCCCCAGTGCACTGGACGACGGAAGGCCTCGGTCGCTCGCGCACGCCCCCACCGTCCTCTCGAACCGGTTCGGGTCCGTTTCGACCGCTAGTAGTGCCCGAACGTTCGGAAGACGAGGACGGCGGGCACTGTCGTTCGGCCACTCCCTCTCCGTCTTTCCTTCTGGCGGACGAGTGTGCGCATTATCACTCGGTACTCTCAGGCTACGCTCTCGGTCGTTGCACGCTAACTGTACAGTACGGTAGTAGATACAAATCCAAGTTCTTTTGACGACACCGGTAACCTCACCCTCCCTGGAGGCAGAAGCTGCTATCCAGATCTTCAGAGTCTTCAGTCTTCAGTCATCGCTCGTCAAATCGATCACAGTCTCGTCCTCGCCAGTGAGATCGATCGTCTCGCGCGTTCTGTGGTCTGTTGCAATGCACGGTGAGCGGTGAGTCTTTCCACAGTCTTGTTACCTCTGAGAAAAGTACTCACTGGACGGTCCTGCCATGGGCTCTCCTGATGCCGCAGAACGGCATCTGCAAGAGGCGACGGACGGGGCTACCAACGGCAGCGAGATGTGATCAACGAAACGTTGCTCTGCTCGCTGTACCGCTTGATCCGGCAACCACACCGTCTCCGCGTGTTCGGTCACTGGCCTCGCTGAAGCGGACCCCGCAAATCTGTACGTGACGTCAACACGGGTGTGCGTCCAACCGCCCATCTTCTTGAGCTGTCCCCGCTTTCCAAGAGATGGACGCTTTGACTGTGACTGCGAAGCGTTTCGAAACCGCGTAGAGGTTAGTACTGTGGTCTACACCCGTGAACGATGAGTACATGTGAGTGACGGTACGTACCTTTCGTGTATTGCTCTGCGTATTGCGCTCCCCGATGTGATCAAGTAGCTGGCGTAACCCCATACCTTGCCAGACGTTCGCTCTTCCCATCTGCTTTCTCAGCTCGCCGTCGGTTTTCAGCTTCAGAAGATCCTGGAGGACCCCCACGAGCCGAGGAACGTCCATGTTAAGGAACTTCACCCCCCGCTGGAGATCTCGAAACTTGGTGCGGAGTGTGGCGTCGGACGACACCACTGGATGAACCAGTGAATTAATGACCTCGATCTGAGGAAAGTCCTTCGGCACTTTTGATGCCACTTTCGGCTGGCGATACTTCAAGTTGCGAAGAGGATCTTCGCTCAGGTAAGTGATGAGACGCGTCCGCCATGCAAGAAGTGTGGAGATGATGGTAGGATCGTCTGCATGCCACAACCTCCTGAAGAAAGTGAGCAGCGGCTCCACTAGATCGTGATAGCTGATTAAGCCAAGAGACGTTGCGGCCCCACAGCCCTCAAGACCTTTCTGAAGTGCGAAGGAGGGGAATAGACTGAGGTGAGATCTTGCGAACCAACTTGGATACTGCCATCTCAGACTCACTGTACTGTAGTCGCAACCGCACAACAAGACGAACAGCAGTAGGGCCGCCTTGAACGGCACAGTGCTTCGGCCGCCAGTCAATGTCTCCTCGACCGCGGTGACTTTGTACATGGAGGTCTTCATATCTGCGTTAGACCTCTTGTTGCATTCATCCGGACTGTGCTCGTGTACGACAGTGAGTGAGTGTTTTTCTTTTATAATGAAACCCTTACTCACTTGCGAAGAACAGTCCTCGCTCCAAACAACCAAGCGTCTCCGTCGTCGGTCAGAACGGCTTGAATGAGCCCCAGCGCATTCAAGCGAGCCAACTCGGCCTCGGCTTCTCCGGGGGCCTGTTTGGCGTCCCACAAATGCGAGACTCGAATCAGTAAGGAAAGCAACAGCAGAGGAAGGTTGAGGACGTACGACGTGCCACGTGAACCCCATTGACTCGCTGATTTCTCTGGCAGCCTCCGTGAGCCAATGTGGGCAAGTGCGCACCTCCTTCTCTCGCTTGTAGGCGGGGCGCTGACTTCCATCCTCCACCAGGACCAGATGAACGGCAAGATTGAAGTAAATCGCCAATCGAAGGAACAGGCCGCGAACCTCAGGACAGTATCCGCTCTGTAGGTGTCCTGCGGCGAAGCGAGCTTGGAAATGATGAAGCCAGAGGCTTGATCATCCACGAGTCTGAGTTGGTAGGAAGGTCGCGGGCGATTGGAAGTACATACCTGATGTCCACACCTATAGCAAGTGGCTTTGCAGGGCCCGTTCCCGTCTTGTTGAGTTGCTCGAATACATGATCCAAAGCAAGCTCTTTCACGGACACTGTTTGCTTGGCCCCTTTAATGGTCTATTGGGAATCAGACATCTGGGTCAACACGTACTACTGTCTGCCGTGTTATTGAAGAAACGACAAACGCACCTCCCAGAGCTTTTTCACAGTCATTGCGATATGAGCGAGCGTGGAGGAGATGCTGAATACAAGATGAATCCTGCGATTTGTGATGACAATACGGAAGAAGAGCTCAACGGAACAGGGGCTCTCAGCGCGGAAGGGAGCACTCAGGCTCTCGATCATCTCGATCACCACTTCCCAGTGCAGAGAGCCGGAAGTCGATCGTCTAAACTTGCACACTTTACAGTGATTCAAGTTGACTGGAAGAGTGAGTGAAGGGCTGAAATGAATGTTCTCTGTGGCTACTACAGCATTGTACACCTTCCTTTCCTCGACGAACTCAGTCGGAGTCTGACTCCAAAGTTGGACGGTCCTCGGGACGTCCCCTTTTACTGACTCTCTCCGCTGATCCATCTCCGCGAGCCCTACGAGCAGCGCGCACCGCATCAAGAACTCCAGACCAGCCTTTCTTTGCCTGAGGGAGCGCCTCCAAAAACTTTCCTTCCTCTTTACCGTACCTGCGAACACATGAGATCTCAAAAATCAAGGTATCTGTCGGACATCATACCGTTCATATTCTTCCGCGACCATGCGCCGTTGGCCGTACAGCGATCCAGTGACTTTCCTCATCTCTCCGGTGTACCACTCTTTCGGCCAGTCCTTCAGGGCCAGGTTCGTCCTCTCGTCTACTTCATACCACTGTTTCATAGCGGTTCGAAATACTTCCACTCCTTTCAGTCCACCTAAAGAAGGAATCACAGCATCCGGATACTTGATTTGCGGAGTGGACTGCATAGTCCCGTTGGCTTGATAAGTGTTCGGTCCAAGATTTCGCTCAGTGGGGAGTGCAGAGGTAGATGGGCCGGACAGCTGGATTCCAGCAAACGCAGTAACCATTTGACCGGGAAGAAGAGAGGACGCAGGCCCGGGGGCTTGACTATTGATTGCTGGGCCGGGTGTTGTACCAAAGATGGGAACGGCCGCTGTGTTGTGCAGTTGAGGATTAGAGATGGGACCTGGTACAGCGTGACTCCCCAGAGCCACCCCAGTAGGCCCAGCCTGAGCAGAGGGGGGACCGGAACGAATTATCTACAGAGATGCCGGTCAACATGCCCTCGGATTAGATTAGAAAATCCAACAGCGAGCACGAACTCACATATGGCTGACTGCCTGTCACTATCTGCGTCAACAGTGCCGAAATCTTGCTGAGCTCCTGGTTGGTGGTGTCCTGTTGTCTCTGAAACCGATCCGCAACAGCGTGGAGTTCCGCAACAGTGGCAGGGGATAGCAAACGATGGTCTCCATTGAATGAGACGTTTGCTTCGCGAGGAAACGGGCAGAGAGCATCCGCAAAGCTGTTCTCTGCTTTGCTCAGAATAACCATCAGATACTTCAGGAGAGTATCGAGCTGCATGCGGAGAACATGAAAGAAAAGTCAGCAAGTATGTGCTTGCCTTTCACCATTCAAAGCACGCATACTCACCGACTGCTCGCCCGGAGCCCATCCCCCCCAATACTGGATCATATTCAAGGTCCAGCGCTCACCCACTGGACATAGCATGAATCGGTACTGAGGGCCGCCTCTTCGGAAGCTATGCGTCCGATATTCTGTCATGACTCCCACGCTTCGAGCCATCTCGTTCACCAGACTCCCTACAAGCTCCTGGTCCAACGGAATGTCCCGATCCACCAATCCATTGGGTCTGATCTTGGGAAAGAGATGATCGTTTGGCTCAAGCGGCCGGCCTTGGAGCAGAATCGTCTCTAGAAAATCAACCCATTGGCGAAGGTGAGAGCGCATGTCAATCTCCGGAGTCTTGAGCTGATCGTAGATTTGATAGTCATGACCTGAAGTACATCCAGATAAGCAACATTCTCTCTGAGCCCCAGAGACATGACGGCGGCATCAGTAGCTGCTCACCTTCCACAGCATGCTCTCCCTCTTTCCGCGTCCAGCCCTTCCTGAGCTCCAGCTTAACAATGTCGTGCAGAAGACAATACGGTGCTCGGCCCTGAACATTGAATCGAACATGCTTCCTCCGCAAACCACAAAGCTCGTTGTTTCTGATTTAGCTGTAAGTCAAGAGGGTCAACATACGTGTAGAGGATCTGCTTACCTGGTCCACAGGGTGAACGCGGAGGCCATGTATGCTCTCATCATGTAGTGCTTGGCAAACAACATCAATTCTTGCAGGTCTGACTTGCTGAAGCGTTCGAGCATCTGCTCTTTTGGTACTGGAGCGCAGACCTCTTCGGAGTGATCCATCATAAGCTTCATGACCTCGATGGTCATGGGTGCTGCTTGATCTACCACCGTCTCTCCGTCCGCTTTGGCCTTCCGGGATTTGTTGGTGATCGCACGGTAGATATCCTGCACACGAGCAGCTTCGGCAGGATTTCCTCGAACACGACCGTCGTCGTCGCAAGAGTATGGCCCACGATACTCTCCGTCGTTTCTATGTGTCTTGCGGTGAGCCAAGCAATCCAGCGTCGCTCGAACTTGAATTGAATACTTACAACATTTCCCAGTACTTCTTGAATGCAGAATAGGCCGATGTACCGGTACCAGCGTCCAATGCCTGCCTCACGCACTTCTCGACAATAAACCACTCCAAAGCCATGGCAGAATACCTGTTCGGCGGTCCTTCTAGTGCTTTTCCAAGCAGCTCTAGATCCGGGGGACCTGCGTCCATGCTGTCTTCAATGGTCCAGGCCGCTTGTCCTCCAGAGCCGTCCGCCTTCATCTTCACTACCAGGGCTGCCAAGAACTTCCTTCCCCTCTCGAGATAACCTTTGTAAGAAGCGTTGGTGCTCTTTGCGAGGATGTTGGACTTGGCTGCGGCGGCCTCGCGTTGAAGTTCCACAGCCCCAGCAACGGGCTTTGTCGCGCCGCGTTTACGCTTTGATTTCTTCTCCACTGCGGTCGCCTTTGGGAGTTTCTTGGACGGGGATTTGGGTGGCATTACTACGATGTAGAGTAGGGATTAATGAGGACGCAGGTAACGTTGCTGCACAAGCTGCATCGGCCCCCCTCTCTCGTATTGATTGCAAAGACGGAACCAAATGTTTGTCGGGGAACTCCCGAGCATGGAGTCCAGCCAGCAAACGCGTACTCATCCTCCAATAATACACTAGTAGTATCGTCACCGCTATTGTATCTCTGACATGCATTTTCATGCAGACCATGGATCCGAAGGTTGTTCGCTCGCTCGTGAACAAATAGCCCCCATGTCGAACACGGTTTCCGTACGCTCAGATTGCATGGACGAAGATTCTGCTCAAGTTCTGCTGTAACAAACATAAGCATTCGATGACAGCAGCTAAAACACATCCATTGATTTTACAAGGTATACGTCTACCGGTACCATTCACAAAGCTTGGCATATAGCACTATTGTACGCCATGCAACAGCCCAAGTGGCTTCTCAGATACACTGGTCCTTACGAAACGCATAGCTTATGAGTACCTTACAGAGGGTCGAGATTGGAAGATGGGGGATATCCTCGCCTTCGCAGCCTTAATGGCGCTGTGTTGACCCCTACATCTTGTCTGCATGAACCTTAGCTGACCGACTCTCCCTCTTCCTCTGATCTCATTATCTGCGCTCTTTGGTCTCCAGATGCTCTCGCCAACCACCGCAGCTGCTCTCCACCGAAATCCAACTGCGCACCCGCTGCCGTGCAGTCCTTGGTACACGACAGCCAAAACGGTGCTTATATTTCGCTCAATCTGAAACTTGCCTTCCCATGATCAGCCACAGCCTAAAGCAGATAGGCATGGGTGAAAGCGTAATACACGGAGGCGTCTGGAGCAGACTTTCTTGTGAAACTGGCGGCAAGAAGTCACTTTGGGACGACTGGGATGCGGGAAACTGATGTGTCTGCACCAGTAGCCCAAATGCGTTGCGAAACCCGAAGCGTGTCGGACTGGAAGAGCGAAACAGGTGAGGTTGAGAGGTTGCGCGTGAAATCGAGGTAGTCGGCAGGAGCGATATATCAATATGCTGAGCCGTTGAACAGACCCGCCTCGGTGATGAGATTTCTTCTCCTCATATAGCCCGATTATGAGGTCAGTCATCTAGCTGTCGCCCACCTCAACCCGAACGATTGAGGAAAACGTGACATGTGTCGACGTGGGCAACATGTAGATGACTATGGTGGAGCTCACGTCGAGGTCATCCAGCGACGGAGGGTGCCGATGGAGGAGACACCGCCAGACGGTGACCACGGGCCGGAGACGTGAGTAGCCGTTGAACCGAGGATGTTCATAGGACAGTAAGGGAAGCTGTATAGAATGAGAACAGATATGCACAAAGATCGTATTCGGTGCCCACCTTGTACCAGATTTGCTCTTACTTCCCATCAGCTGACACGATGGTCATCAAAGGAGTGCACAGAACAAGGCCTAATTTTCGAGGAGTAGTTCTTGAAAGAGTGCAATACGAAATATCTAGGTCATACGGTGAGTAGCTAGACAAAACCAAAACAAAACTGTCACGTACCTCATCAGAAAGAAGGGGGGGCTGAATGAACAAATTGTGAAGGTGTCAAAGTAAGGTGCAAAGAGCCTAGATGGAGAAAGGAAAGATGAGCATGTAGACCAATAACAGCACAACACAAACGTACCTCATAATGGGAAAGGTGCAGGTGTAAAAGCAAGATATAAGACCGAAGATAAGATATACAACGTCTAACTACGATGGTGAATAGGTCGATCCATAGCAATAGAGAGGAAATGTACCTCGTAGGAAAAAGGGAAAGGGTAGAAAGGTAACAAACAAAAGGGAGTACAGCATATATAGCCTAGATGAAACGCGGGATCTGCTCGCCGCCTCTCGTGGCTGGAAAAATCGCTCGTTGGGGCCGACATGAGTGCGTTGGGATGCAACAGCGAAGAAGTGGAGACGAGACGTCCGCGTGTTCCATGTGCGCAAGACGACTGCCTCAAGAGACCGCGATCCAAATGTACGACCGCGACTGAGACGATGCGACGTCCGGGATGGAGAAACCAACGTCGGGGACATCTGCTAGCCCGTTCTCACAGCTGTAGAGGGCGAGAAAAGTCGGTGAAGGGCGGGGGAAGGCTGATTTGGTGGGAATGTGGACTTCTGGCCGTCTCCTGCATGCAGAATCAGCCGGACAGGCTCTCCGCTGGACAAAACGCAAGACATACCTTGCACATATAAACGCGGGCCTCAACTGAGCCTTCGGTGGCGATCATGGTTGCGAGGGTGATTGTGAACTCATCACCGTCGTATTTAAAGCGTCTACGGGCCCAATGTGGCGGGGAAAAGATGGTCGATGTGGTTGAACGACGAATCGAATGATCGTCGTCGTAGCAGGACGGGGTGGGCCGCTAGTTTAAGGTATTGAGAGAGGATGGATGGGAGGAGTTGGGGGAGTAGTCCTTTGTGAAGGCACAACCGTCGCAAGGGTGCCGGTACGACGGCGACACAGATGCGCGGTTTACAACGCCCTTCAAGGTTGAAGGAACTCGTTCACCCCTCAGCTGCGACGTCCACCATCTGCCTCCTCTGCAATTCCTCTGCACTCTCCGCCTCTCGACTTTCGTCCTCTCAACCGCTCGCCCTCCGCTCTCTCAACTTCTCGCCATCCCCCCTGCCTGCATCCATTGTGAGACGTTGAGGCACCAAAAGCGACAGCGAAGGTATCGGGAGAAAGAATGGGACTGCAGTGTTGCCAGCGAGGGGGACGCTTGAACGCGTAGGAAGGCGTATATTCTGCAACGACGGTCAGTCCAATTGGTGTCATATGCAGTGGCATCAACGGCGTACCTTCGTTGAAGCGTCATATCCGCACACTATACCCTCGCGTCCTCCGCTCTCGGAGATCACCTCTCGAGCACGAATACATGGAACCTGGCATTCCGGACGAGCCAGCGGGTAGGGTCGGCGTGGTGTAGTACGTCGTCGGCACGATGTCGTTCGATTTGAGTATAACGACGTCCGAAGGGGCGTAAGTTGATGTGGTCATATTTGTGGACTGGAGGACGGCATGACGAGAGTGATCGGCGTGCGGAAAGGAAGAAATTCGAAAGTCGGCGCAAAGCCGCCTCTCAGAGCTGGAAAAAAGAGCTGGGTGGGAGCAGGCGCGACGTCGAAGAGGTTGGGGACTCAACAATCACCCGTCGCACCCGCGCGAGTCTCTCTACTTCGAGAATGAGAGGAGGGAGGGGGAGTCGTTCATCCTCGATCAATGAATGGCGATGGCGTCTGTGAGGGTGTTGTGGTTGCATGGGGACCGGACGGTGCTAGAGGCGGAATTTGAGCGCAAAAGTAGAGGCCTGTAGAGGCGAGGGGACGCTGGTTGCTGGGGTGGTTGACTTAGCGTCACTGGTGAGAGCGGAACCGTATGTCCTCTCAACCAATCGTCCTCCACTCCCTCAACCACTTGACCTTCGCCCTCTCAACCTCTCGCCAATCGCGCTCCCTGCATTCCATCGCAGAACGGTCGAGAGGCCGGTGTTAAAGGCACGGCACGTGAGCGAACCGCGACACGAGTTCGCCATTGGGATGTTGTCTGGCGTATTAGCGACGTGTGAAACCCAATCGTCTTCAACTCGAAGAGGTTGACGGTGGCGGTGAAATTTTGGAGTGTCGACGTGATGCCCTCGACGACGACACTGCTCCTCAAGGGTGAGCGGCGCAGGGGGTGGTGGGTGCGACGGCAGACGGGCCTGGAGCAGAACGACCGGAGTCGGGGCTGGGGACCGGCCACGAGAGTTTGAGATTGCGACGGGCCGTGACGACTGCTTCTCTCAGTCTTTCCTTGTCTTTCCTTCGGCTGAGCGGTACGCGCTGAAGGAACCGCGCTAATCGTTGAAAGGAAGTCGTCGTGCTCGCGTGATAGCTACGGTAGGTGGAAGGAAGATGTGAGATGTTTGCAACACGGAAGGACTCGTCTGCTGGCGGGGGTGGGGCTGTCCGCTTCGAGACGAATACGAAGGTGGTAGCAGTCTTGCTGCTTGCTGGATGGACAAGACGTCAGTGCGGGAGCGTTGATCATGGTATGGTTGCACGACCGGTGGTTGGGAGAACGCGGAATGGCCGTGGCTGGTGGAGACGTTGGGTGATGGGCGGGGTTGACAACAGATGCGCGACGACGAGCCCGGTCTGCACGCGTTCGACGGGGCAGAGAGGGAAGAGCCTGGAATGACGCATCAGCATACGAGACGCGACGACACAGATATGCCACAACTCACCGATATTCGGCCGTACGCACACTCCTGTTGACATCGGCGGACCAAACAGACGACTTGACGGGCGTGGACGACGCGTGGGAAGGAAGATGCTTGACGGAGGTTGGCGCAAGGCCGTCGTACAACGACGGCCGGAGTTGGTGTGTTGGTGGGGGAGTTGGTGTGTTGGTGGGTAGGAGGGATGGCGAGACGATGATGACATGCGGGGACGGGGAGACTTGGATATCGGCCCGTCTCCCGTGGTTAGAATAAAGGCCGGGTGGGGACAGGCGACGTGAGGGCGTTGAATGTGAGGCGTGGACTTCGAGGCGGAAGGTTCGTGCGGGGTCGTACGCGCGCGATGTGTCGTCCTGCCTCCCAGATCAAGGCAATGATGGTGGTGGTGACTGTGGGTGGTAGGCGGTTTCGAGAACTCCCTATCCGGCCTCAGCTTCTCCTGCGAAACCTCATCCACCCTCTCATCCTCTCGTCCCCTGCTCTCTCGACGTCTCGTCAACCGCCCTGCTTGCATCCGTTCGAAGACATGTCGAGGGGCCGGTATTGAGGCCGCGCCGCGTGGGCTGACCTGGCTGCTGGGGACCGGAGAGTGTCGGGATTAGAGGGGGGGAAGCATGGAGGCGTGCGGCCGTTGGCTTGTGTTTAAGACGGGAGAGCTGGCGAGACGGCGAATGGGTGCGAAGGATGCTGGGAGACGGCGAATACGATGAAGACGGAGGGATGGTTGAGAGGGAAGGCGGGAGAAGGGCGTAGACAGCGAGAACATTGATGTTCTCGAGGTAGATGTGTCGACTGTAGTACCTGGATGCAAAGATGAGTATACATGGCCTATGAGATAATACTCAATACATACCTTTAAGGAGATACAAAAAGGACCGGGGGATGATGGATCAGATGTTGATAAAGGGAGCTGTAAGGGAAAGAACTCGCCCTCCCTGGCCCTTTAAACCGCTCACAAGCCGCACGTCCTTCGTCAACACTCGAAGGTGGACTCCAGACGGGCGACGAAGCACGTAGAGGTCCTGTGTTGCCACAGGACCCAGGACCCGCACCGTTCGACGCTTACGGCGCGACCAATTCACTGGTCTGCACGCCCCGACTAGCCCGGAGAGGAGTTCCGGTCGATCGAGGGGGACGTGGCCTTTTCGCGGGACTGCATGCGTTGGGGGTACGACGAGCCTGGTATACACCAGGAGGCCCGGAGGGTGGAAGCCCTGAGGAGAGCACGACGCGGGCGGCGCTGTCGACTCGCTGGCACACCGGCGCCTCGACGCGATGGCACGTGACGAGCGCTTACGGACTTGTCACTTCGACGCGTCGCGACGCGTTTTTGCTGCCACGTCTGCGATTCGTCTTCATTCGCGTTTCGCGTGCTGTTCCTGCAGCACATCCACTCCTTTATATTCCTCTTTTATCTATTTCTGTCATGGGTCGCAATCGTCGATCCGGCAAGAACAACACGGCCAAGAACAAATCCACAACGCCATCGCCGGACCCAGCGAGCACTGACGGTCTGCCCAAGGTCAAGTCGTCCACGCGCAGAAAAAAGGGAGGATGTGTCGAACTTCTGCGGACCCAGGCCAATAAGATAAAGGCGGCGGCTGGCATGGCTGACGCAGTTACCGGCGTGCCTAGGGTACGTCTTCTCGTGTTCGTTGTGCAGCACAGCCTATCCTGACCTCTTTCCAGCATTTAAGCCCCCCTCCATTTGTTCAAAATGTACTTCGAGAGACTCGCACCGGGGTTATGCTGGAACCTCGGCCTCCGTTGACTCTCCGTCCTGGAGCCGGTCCTCCCCCTCCTCCCACAATGAACCGCTTCAAGATACGTAGGCTCGCCGACATCAGAAATATTCAGTTAGCCAGGGCGGCGAAGATCAAGAAGGCGGTGAAGATGGAGAAGAAGAGAGAACGTGATCGCATTGTGAAGTGGGCGATTCCTTTCATTCATCGTGAAGGTAAGTATACGGTGTTTTTCCCGTCACCTAGCCTGCTCATTCAGTTCGTTTCAGCGACATTCCTACTACCCGACGGCAAGACCGTTGCGGAACTTGAGGCTCGCAATCACAAAGAGCCCGAGTATCTCGAAGCATGTCGTGTCTGCGAAGAGTTAGCCGATCCGTCGGTGCCCGCTCGTGTTGAGTCCGGCGCATGGAAGGATGCCTCGGGGAAGTACGCGTTGGTAGTTCTCTCCATGGAGCAGATGAAGGACCACCAAGGCAATCCTCTGTTTGACTCTGAGGGAGAGCCCATTCCCCTCTTCTCTCACAATATCCATGTAAGCAATCGCCTTCCTGAAAGATGTACAGCTCTCAGGCTAACTTTCTTTATGGCAGAAACGTGCCCAAGACGCTCAGCAGACCAGGCTGCAAGCGCACAACAGCAAATGGAAGAAGACCTACGACCATATCACCGATTCCAAGCGCCACCCCGAACCAGGACCCATTATGCCGTACCTACAGCAAGAGGTAGAGGGTGGCCCTCTCGTTGAAAAGCTCGAGGACAAGCGGGTCGATCATATCTTCGACCGCTGGCATATCCAAGGTCATCCATCGGTAGGTAATGTAATCTCTTGCCCGTGCACGATCTTTGCTGAGACACGGTGCTTTCAATAGGACGGTCAGGTTCCATCCATGGATTTGCGCGGGCGTTCTCGCGAAGAATTCCGAGACATCGTTCGTACATACTACGGTGACAGTCAAATACACGAGAACATCAAACACATCACCAAGGAGTTCTTTCCGGAGGATCACGACAAACTGGAGCGAGTGTACAAAGAGGGTAGCTGGGTACCACAAGAATTTCCCGCATTTGCCCCCGCTACCGGACTTTTCTTGGGACGCATCATCCTATGGAAGCTCCAGACGTCGGTACACTTGGACGATAACGACGTTCTCTGCGCCATTTGGTGCTGCGGGCAATTTACCGGTGGCCACGCCTATATTCCTGACCTCAAGCTCAAACTTCGGTGTGTCTTTAATCCCTCCGACGTGCTTCTTTCATCCTGACGACTCCCATCTTCAGGTATGCCCCAGGCGACTTGATCGTGTTTCACTCAAGATTCTTGTGGCACATGATTGGTCCCTGGCTCCCTAAGGTGATGGCCCCAGGCTCTCCCTTGACCCCGGGTCGCGTGAGTATGGTTTACACCACTCATGTCGACACGGCCAGGGATATCCTCGCCAAGAAGATTCCTTTGGACCCTCATCCTTGGACCGCGGCCTCTTGAACGTTGACAGGCTCGGAGAAGTGATCGCTCGTGGCTGAAAGTTTGACCTTATAGCGTATACGACATTCTAATAGTCTCATCCATGTACATGATAATACCCATTCAAAAAATTGTCTATTTTTGCTTCGCCAACATCACATGTACCTCTGTCGAGCAGCTGCACTGTCGGCCACTGATTCGACAGTTAGCGGGCTGCGGGCGCTTGTGCAAGGTGTCTTGCCTGATCAGTGGGTAGACGGGTCGGAAGCTCACTACGAACGCGAACGCGCAGCTTGGACAACCTCTGGTAACCTCTTCAGTGCCCAGATATCCTTCTTCTAGACAGAAGCATGTCTTAGGTACTCACATGAATCTATTCTCACAGACCCTTTGCTCCCTGCAGCTTTCTTCGGAAGACGGAACGTTCCCGGCCCTCGATTTACAAATAAAGCGGCGTAAAGTGAAATTTGTGCGAGGTAAATGAGGCCGCACTTGACTTTACCGTAAATTGATGGGAATTTACAGATTCACGTGAGGGCCTAGGAGGGCAAGAGTACTGCCTGGCTGCTGACTCAGACTTGAGCTGTGTAAATCCGGCCATTGCAAAGCGGCCTCTCTGAGTCTTCTCCCTCTCATCACGGCATCACGGTCTCCTTTGGTCCTCTTCTCATCAATACTCAGTCTTCAACTGCTGCCCTCAAGATGCAATGTTCAAGTTCTATGCCATTCTTTTCCTCTTTCCATGGTACTCCTCAGAGTCTCGTCTGTTGGATGCTTTCCGCTCGTCCTCACTTCCCGCCAAAGCGATCTGCAACAAAGAACTGCTCTCACTCAGAACAGCGAGCCTAAACATTGAGAACACATACGACGTTGCTCGTCACTGTGACCGCTGGGCTGAGATGCACACGACTCACGGTGGACAGACAAGACGATCAGTCAACACGGTGCCGCGAGGCTGGACGGATGAGCGGAAGTTGTACAGTGTATTGTCGAAAGGTACATGTGACGCGACCCAACGCGACGAACTATATTACGCCCCAGTCACTGAACGAGACTGCAGCAGACATGACTTGGTGCCAGTGGATGCGCGTCTCACGAACAAATCCACTGCGGCACGACGCGACACGGTGAATGGACGAGCAATGGCATACAACCTAACGCGACACCGCGACGGCGAATAGATGAGCGCGGACTGTATACGGGCGTAACACGGCGGGTGGACCAGCAGACGCAACGCAACACGGTGAATCTGGATGAAGCAGGTAGCAGTGACTCGGACGAACGTCCCAGTTGCTCAGTTACGCTCGTCCTCGGAGTGCTGGCTTCGGTGGTCACCAGTCTGCTTGAAATGCTTTCTCAGATGATTGTTGATATTGTATGCCAGCTGGCTCATTTTTCTACTATCTGCTAAGCACAGCACTACAAGCGTATGATTCCCAACTTTGTGCATGCAGTCGGCTAAGAGAAATATTTATACAACACCAGGTCGGTGCTTTACTGAAGTCAATGGAATGAGTTCATGTTGAGCCGTCCGTCGTCCGACAAGGGGTAGGGATAATCCCACCAGTGTAGTAGATAGCTGGACGCGTACTGCCTTGAAAACTCTGGTGTCCAGCACGGGAACATTTACACATGCTCACCTTGATGGGGGGCTCTCCAGGAGACTGAGAGCCGGCACGTTATGAAATTGCACCCTCCCACTGTCTCGGTCAGGGAGACGAACCGGTTCGTCGTCCTGCAAAGGCAAGAACCACCGTGATGAAGCCAGATCCTCGCAGATCCTCGTTGATGGCGTCCATGTGGAGGGCGATGAGGGCGATCACAGGCCGTCACAGTCCGTCACGATCTACGAGTATTTACCGTCAGATGGTGTAAATTTCGGGGATTATTCCGACTTATGTCGAAAGATTTAGTGCCGGCTGGCGGGAGGCGCTAGTCGAAAGATTTAGTGCCGGCTGGCGGGAGGCGCTAGTCGAAAGATTTAGTGCCGGCTGGCGGGAGGCGCTAGTCGG